>JANJYR010000001.1:0-11753 GCA_027478835.1 Coemansia sp. RSA 25
GTCTAGTTTGCTCCTTTTTCTTCTCTTTAGCCTTTTTCTACTCGATACTTCTATATTAAAAGTCTCAACTTCAATAGTTTCCTGTTTTTCCAATCTGTTATATTTGTGCTAAAATACATATTTACTTTTATATTATTACTGCTCAGCACTTCTGCGGCCACCTTGCTTTCCTCTCATTTGCAACAATACAATATCCCGTCTATGCTTCCTGTCTATGCTGCCTCGATAAATGGTGCATAGTAAATATTAAAGTGGTAATAAAAACAGCAAAGCTCAGCCAAAATAGCAGGATAAGAACCAGCTTTCTTCTTTATGCTTTAGTTGTTTATTTCTTAGAAAATATAGATTATTGAAATTTGTATGAAATCTGTTGGCAAATAAAATAGTTGCACTTCTAGTTGCATTTACTTGGCCAACAAACAAGATAAAACAGTGTTCATATTTTTTGTCTTGTAGACCCGAGTCCACTCTGGGTTTATGCCTTATCACAAGGTTGAAGCTGCATTGATGGCCAATATGTTTAGCTTCATGCAAAAAAGTTGAAAGCATTTGACCACTTATTTCCCCAATAGTATATCATCGGTAGGCATGCTGCCGCGAAAATATATTTAGTATACGTCAACACTCGCCTAAATTTATGGACATCTAGACGTCAGCCTGATTGGGATTGGAGCAGCCTGCCATGAAAATACCGAGTAATAGTCGATATTAATTATCATCACCAGTTGCGACTTTGTCAAATATTTCCCTATCTGCTGCTCACCAATTTAAGTGGAGAATGTAGGGAGAAATACGAATAGGAATCTGCATGCCCGAGTTGGGCCAGTGGATCGTTTGCTATCAAGTTGCAATACCATTTACTGGGCACACAGCGTAACGTCGCAAATATAGCAACATTGCTAGCACTTGCTTTGCAATATCGACTCTGCCAAAGGGCGTTATCATATTAATCGTCATTTCTTTGCCATATCTGCACGTACGAGTCTGACAGGAAAATCATTTGAGGCATGACTAGCTCTACTTGCAGGTCGCGCATCATGTACCACTTGTCGTTGGCGGCATGGCGCAGATAAACTAGGTACTGGCCCTTGGACAGCGTTGTTTCGTCCGAAGTGTAGGTGGCAGTGGCAGACGCAGCAAGAGCTGACGCGGCAGACCGACCGGGGTCCGAAGAGGCCTTGCTGCCAGGGCCAGCTGATGGCGATGGCTGTCCGTCATGGCAGATGTTGGCAATCAAGTCATAGGTAGTTGTGGGAGTACCATGCGAGCCATGTGCGAGCGCGTTTTTGGGAAGCAGGCTGCCAAAGGGGGCATTATGAATGGGGTAGTTCACCACTGTTGGGTTCTTTTCGGTAGCGAGCTCCGTCTTGCTGAACCGCTTGATGTGGCAGATGATAAACTGCGGAAGCTTCAGCAGCTGGTAGTGCTTGGCCTGCCCCTGCCACTCGACAACCGTGGATCCGCTGTACCGCTGCAAAAGCGAGACCAGGGCGACCTGCGGAATGCCAACTTCGCCCTTGTCGTCGTCGTCAGCAAACAAAGGCTTTGGAGGCAGCTCCAGCGACAAAGCCAAGAAGGGTAGCTTGGTTCTGGTAATTGGCTTGGCATCATCCATTGCAATTGGGTCGTCTTCGCGAGCGCGCGCTCTGGTGTCCTGCAACTGCTGAGTGGCCACGCTCAGCTCGCCTTGAAACGCCTGGAACACGATGCTGCTGCCGCTTTTCCGCGATCCGCCCAAATCAATGTGCAGCGTGTTGAGCAGCCAAGTGAGAAGCTCAAACGCGTCGCCTGGCGAGTCGAGCTTAAAGTGCCGTTTGGAGCGATTCGCAATCTCCTGGTGTAGCTCGTGTGGACTTATGTGCGATTTGAGCAGCTTTGGGTGCCACATTTTCCGCACCAAGCTCGCCATTCGCTGAACGAGGGGTGATTTGTGCTCAAGATCCGATAGCAGCAGCATGGCGTCTCGGATTGGCGGGACGTGTGCCAGAGCTTGCACCACGGCATTCATATAGTCGTTGCACTTGATCCGATTCAGGCCCACGAGGCCCGGGATATAGCGCTTGCCGCTGAGATCGTGGGCGCTATCACACGTGCTATCGAGAAGTGCTACGCGCTCGGCAGAGTACGTCGGGCGGACCGCAGCTTTTATGTCGTTGAGGGACTTGTCGTCGACCTCATAGTTGTCTGGCAGCACGTAGATACCGAGTGTTCGCAAGTTGATAAATACGTGGTGGCCCTCGTTGATGCTGTGGAAGTAGGCGTGGGTCTGCTTGCCGCGACCTTGGTAGTATTTTCCGCAGACAAGGCATGCGTATATGTTGTTGTTGGACAGCGAGACTGAGCACAGTTGCTCAAAGTCAAAGTCCAGGTTGGCCCTATTGACAGTGTCTAGATAGAGCCCCTCGATTTCGGGTGCAGACGGCTCTGGCTCTGACGCGCTCGAACCATTGTCGTTGTCATAGTCGGATGCATTCTCCTCGTTGGCGGAATCGCTGTCCGCCTCTGCCTCTGCTGCTGCTGTTTCTGCCTCTGCCGCCGCCGCTGCCGCTGCTGCTGCTGAGGACATGGGCTGGTCTTCTGTTCGCCGAGCCTTGGCTGGCATGGCAGCGCCGCTTTCTTCTGTTGCAGGGCGCTTGAGAGGAGCTGTCATTTGGTCAAGCTAGTTAAGCGCGGGAGAGAATTATAAGGAGGCAAGCGAAAATTCCAAAGAAAGGGAAAGGAAAGTTTGGGGTTTCGCCTTTTTAGTCGAACCGGCTCGCTGCATATGGCTGGCGCGAAATGCGAGCTGCGCGGATTTCGCAAGAATATCTCTTTCATCTTTATATTATTTTTTTTTGTTCTTTTTTTGCTTTGGATAGGACATGGTGGTGGAGCATCACCCCACGGCCAGCCGGCCTCTGCACCGCAGGGGCCTATTTGACGACGCCCGCCTGGAGGCAGTGTTTCGGCGACGTGTCGAGCGTCTCGTGCAGCGGCCGCCGTCGAGGCTCTCTCGGCAGCTGCAGGCTCTAAACTATGCGCTCATGTTTGGCGTTGGCTCATACATGGTTCTGTACCAGGACTACGGAGACCGGCCGCACTGCTTCACTGGCTTGCGAAGGTGGTATTTCGGCAAAATTGACAGCATATGGACGCTGTCGAGCGAGGAAGAGCGGGAATTGCGCGAGCGCGGACGGATCAGATAAGACAGGATGTCAGCTCGCTCCAAAGCGGGAGTGGGCGCATGTCTGGTCTAGTGCAATGCGCAAGCGGGCCGCCGTGCGCTCGAGCATCTTGTACTCATCTTTTATATGGGGCTGGAGCTTAGATAGCAGTGCTGCAGGCACGCGCTTGCCCAAAGCAGGACTTATTTGGGCGATGCATGTGATAGCAGGCGCCGATTTCATGACTTTTGTTTTGCTTCGTTTCTTTTCGATGTTTTATGTTTATGAAAGCGCAGCTATTCTATATTCGCACTAGTGTTTTGTGTTCAATTTCGACTATTCCTCATCTAATTCAGCTACATGTCGCGAGCGCCGAGCACCGGGACTGGCAGCTCATACTCTGCAAGGTCCGTGCACCGACTAGCTATTGCCCCAGTACCCGAGACTCCGTGTATCGCCTCGCTGGCCACATCTTTGGCCGATGACTCCGACGACAGCGTACGGATATCGCTGGGCATTCAGCAGGGCCTAACGCAGGCCTGGGGTGCAGCGCTAGATAGACTCGGGTCCATGTCCCTGGCATGGCAAAGCGAGGCCGCATTTGCGCGAGGCAGGCTAACGCAGCTGGTTGACCCAACGCTTATCTTTGACGGAGTCAACAAGCCCGCCTCTGCTCTGTTGGGTGAGGGCCCGCCAGAGAAGCCGGCCAACTTTAACTATCGCAGGCGCGGAAGGAAGAATGCTGCCGCATCTCGCTTTGTCGCCTCTGCCATGCCGACTTGGTACTTGAAGGGCCCACCAAGCATAGTCCTTGAGGGTGTGACGGCCGATCATACCAGGCTTGGGAGCAGCCGTTTTCTTGGTGGCACGCTGCCCGAGCCACCCGCGCGTCATTCGCCTAGAAGCGCCATGTCTGCTACTCTGGCATTGTCACCTAGTGCTCGAGCCGCTCGCAAGACGCCGGGCCATCGCTTGTCGATCAAGCTAGAGCGGCTGCTGCCGCCCCGAACTCCTGAATCCAGTGTCGTGGGGCTTCATACGCCTGCAATGACAACTAAAAGCGCAAGAGGGCCGTCACGCCGCCACTCCGTGCTGTCAGACCCAACGACTAGCCGCCGGCGAGCTAGCAGCCACCCACAGCCAGCTACTAAAGGAGCCAGGGCAGCTAGCCAAAGAGACATCACGGGTGCTGCCTCATCAGTGACCGATGCTGCCCCTGGGCCAAAGATGTGCGCACTATCAACATTCGACAGGCTGGACAGTACGGGCTCCCCACACGACGAGCATCGCCTGGCATCGCTTGAGGCTCAAGTGTCTGACATGTTTTGCGAACTCGGTCTTCGATCGCCCTATATACAGGCCTCGCGTCCTGTCGAGCAGCGCACTTTGACCGGGTCTGTGCATCGCGGCCCTGAGCAGACGCCATGGTTTTACCAGAGGCAGTACGCCAAGCCCGCTCCTCATTCAGAGGGTAGGCCAGCCAGGCATATCGTTCTTGTTGACGACGACTCGAGCTGCCCAGACAACGCCGCCGAGCCCTCCATTCGCTGCCACTCTCGCGACTCTCGCCATTATAAGGAAGCAACTCAAATGGCCTTTCCGGGCTTACAGACCACACAGCGGCCAACGTCTACTAGCATGCTGTCCGCGGCCGATGAGAGCATTAGCTCGACGATTGCAGACAGTGCACATGTTCCACGCGTTTGCGAGTATGCGCAGTATTCTGCATGTTGTGACCACGATCTGTCTTGCCACCAAATGCACTCGATACAGCAGCGAATCGAGCAAGCTGACCAGTACATACACAGCGTCAGCCGCCACGCGTTGGCCATTAGCAATATGTTGGCCGATCTTCGCACGCAATCGCGGGCACTTGCAGAAACGCTGGCTGCCTCTCAAGCACGAACATCGCCATTGCCTGATAAATTTCCAGTCGCTGGCCAGCCGCTCCGTCCGGGACATACGCCAGCAAGCCGTGTGGACAACGTCACAGCGACTCGTATTTTAGATAGACCAACCGCCAATCTGCCACTGGAGCCAAAGCTGGGTCGTCGACCGTGCAGCCAAGGGGCCCAGGCTGCGGATGTCGCCTCTCAGTGCACGGCGTGGGTATCGGGCTCTGGAAGCGCCAACAGTGAGCAAGTTGGTCGTAGTCGAACCAGAGCTCAGCGACAAGGCCACTATGCTCTTATACACGCCGAGGTTGTCCCCGAGGACTGCGATATAGAGACAGATTCACCCGAGGCGCTTAAGCCGCCAAAGTGCACTCGAGGGGCGAAGCAGTCCACTAGGCACACCAAACCTGGCCAGCACCGACGTCCTGCCCAGCCCGTCTCAGTCAGGCTGCAGCGCATTGATGCGCAGTGGGGTGAGCTATGCAAGGCAATAGTCGATCTAGGAATCGACATGGCAACGACAGACGTGGCTAACAAGCACTCTCCTCACCATTCTGCCAAGGGGATTGCTGTTGGAGGGCTCAAATCGATACAACGCGTTCTTAAAGCTACTCTCGAGTCGTTGAGTGCCTTCAACGCATGGCAAGTACAAGGATCCAGTGATGGTTTGGCAGCTCCATAGTCAGTCTGATCCCCCCTGACGGTATTAGCGACGAGTCCATAAGCACTAGTTGCAATTTGGTTTGCATAGCTATACATCATTTTCAATACAAGCTAGAGCTCCAGAGCCGATATTTGCGATTCCGATTCCTTGAGCATTGACTGAAGGACGTGATCGCCAGTGATAGCGGCAGTGCCGGCTTTGGACAGTGTCTGCTGCTTCAAGTACCATGCTACTATCAGCTCGCGGTCCGTGCGGATCGCCGCGCGCTGGCACTTTTTGATCGTTCCCGATACATGTCGTATGCGTATAGTGCACGACCGCTTGCTTGCCTGAGTCATGAGGGCGAGTGCAGCTGATACCATCTGGTAGTGGTCGCGGGGAACTCTCAAAATGCCCATGCTTGTCTGTGGGCTGAAGTATTTGACTTGCAATCCGCTGAGGACAAGTCCAGCGCCCGAGTCGCCAAAGTTGAGCTTGATCTGCTCGCGGACAAGGGCGTGGATGGACCTAGCCGACAAGGCTTCGTTAGGGCGCCGACCGCTTGAGGCCCGTTCGAGAGAGTCGGTGCCATCGATTTGAGCCTGTGGCTGTAGTTCGAAGCATATATATCTGTTCTTGAGCCGTACCATGGGCAAGAGGACAAGCAAGCTAATCGATTCTAAGCGGAGAAGGAAGCCAAAAAGACCCGGAAAGAGAGTAAATCGATATGTATTGCTCGAGTAAAAAACCAAATAAATCTGGAAAAGACCAAAACAAGGGACACCAACCCCGTCGTGGGGACCAATTAATGGGCGCATGAGCCTGAGAAGCTACCAGCGATGAAATCTGGCTTGCTATCCTCGGCAATGCCAAGAGCTCTTGCTGTCCTCGCCTCGCGGCGACTCGGCTCCTGCTCTCCAGCCCTGCCCCTACCACAGATAGACCATGATAGTGCCACCGAAGTGGTTATGTTACGTGGCAGACATGCGCTATGACTCTGAGCTCCATCGCGATGGTCGCTTGCACGACCTGCTGGAAGTCTAAGAGGTCATCTCCCCACTGCCTCGCTAGGCGGCACGGCTGCTGTCCTGCCGTCTCTGCTGCGTTCCGTTGCTTGTGCCAAAAAGACCCGGAAAAAAGAAATTGGGCTAATAGCTAAAAGGCGAAGCGAGTCGTTTTGCTGGCCAAATATGGGTACACTGAATGACGTAATATAAGCATTGGCCGAGCGCTAGCTCTTCAGAGTTGCTGGTCTTGACAAGTCGTAGCCAGACTCGAGGTCTAGGTGTGCGGAACCAATAGAGCTGCCCTTGAGCGTCGAAAGCTCGCTAAAGAGCACCGGCGTCTTTTTGAGCAACTGGCGGCGGTATCTATCCCATTTTGGATGCGTGGTGAAGACCAGAAAATTGACCATGCCTTGGGTAGCTGGAACAAGGTTGGCCATTACGTACAGCCACATGGGGCATTTGGCGGACATGTTGGCGGAGAGGACCCAGATTTGCGTCAGAATAGGCACTGCAGGGTAGAGCATGAGCCGAAGAGTGACAGAGTATACATATTGCCTGCGACCACTCTCGACAGGCATATAGCTCGAGTCGTCAGAGTCATAGCCGCGCTCGGGAAAAGGAATGAGCTTTTCAGCAATGTCTGCATGAATCCGGCTCATCACCACAAAGATAGCAATCATGCAAACGAACATGAAAACGCAGGCAGCAAACAGCCAAGACCACTTGGTGAGCCACGCGGTAAGCTTGTAGTAGGCGGGATCATCGTAAATATGAAATATCTGGGCGCGACTGGACCACTGGACCATCTTGTACAGGTAGAGTATAGGGTGCGTTAGAGCAAAGCCCACAAACAAGCTCACAAGCTCATACCATGGCTGAATGCGACAGGCAATGTGTCCTCTCTTTAGTGCGGACGTTAGAACCACGTGCAGCGCCATGCACGCGCTCATGAAAACAAACGACATGGTGGACCCCGACATCAGCCAGTGAATGACGCGCAGGCGCGTCTCGGAGAGAGTACTCATATACTCATTTTCGAATACGCACAGCTGGCACGCAGAGTATACAATGTCGCAGGCGGCGATCCAAGCAGAAAGTCGAAACGAGGTCGTGTTGTACATTGCACGATTGCGGATGCAAGTAGTGACTACGGCAAAGATGACAAAGCCAGACGATACAATGGACGCAATGTTAAAGCCGTGTCCAACTACGGCCCAGCGACCCAAGATCCCGTGTGAGTACGATCCGGCGGCCATTGGTTAGGAGAGTTTGGTAAGAAATAGGCAAGGGTCAGCGTAGACTAAGCTGAAAGGTATACAAATAAATAAATAGATAAATAAACGGTGGTGACCAAAAAAAAAACAGCATTTGGGGCGATACGTTAAATAAATAGCGTAACATGGCCATGTCCATACCAAGACAGCTAGCTAAACACGGCATTGGTCTGGACTTTGCTTGGCGGCGTCCTGCGTAGGAAAAATCGTCTTTCACATTTCTAAAGCGGGCCAGCACCATTCACGACACCCATTCCAACAACGGCGCATGCATTCATTAAAGTTGTGCCATGTTTGATTTGCGTGTGCAAAGTGCCAAAGCAGGAATTGCTGCATCAGCATTTGCGATTGCGCGTCGAACAGAGGTGGGCTGGGCTGGTAATCGGCGCAGGCCGCATGCAGTATGAATGTGGAATGGATGGCACGTGCAAACTCGCCGCTATCCGGATATATACTAGGAATGTTCAACATTGCAAAGGGTGTGCTCAGGCTTTTAGAATCATTCATAATTCCTAATGCGCCATGTCTATACCGGCTCCAATCCTGACTAGGACTAAGAATGTGGCTCGTAAAAGCAGACTATGTGACATAAGCTCGTCCGCTTACCCAGCAGCTTGAACAAGTATAGGTATTGCCTAGTCCTGGTGAGCGTGCTCATCTTCATCCTCGCCAACTACTTGTACACCCGTGGCAGGGGAAATGAGAAGGAGTGCAAAGGAGTGCACACCACGCGCGCACAGGGGAATAAACACAAGTGCCTTTGCGCATCTTGCCAATTCTGGCGCGTGGCTCCGCACCAGCCACGGCAAATGCCACAGCAGAAACAGTGCGGCTACGGTCTTGGCAAACGCCGAGTAGCTATCCAAGTCGACACTAGCCTCCACATCCTGATTCTCGCCAATAAATACAGCAGCTCTAGCAGCTTTGACACGCACCGCCCTAGGCACCAGGACGGCAGCTACTGACACAGATGCCAGAGTCGCGAGCGGAAGCACTACGCAATAGAGGGTCGAGTACAATGGAGTGGCAGTCATCACTCTGTGCGTGACTACAAACGACAGCGCGCCAGCTGCTGGCCCGTAGTAGCCGCTCACTAAGCGGTCAAATGTTGGGTCTAGAACACCAGCCACAGACATGGCATGGACGGACATCATGATATGCAGTAGAAAATAGCATATCTGGGCAGCAAGCGCTGCTCGCCGAATCATATCTATGTGGTGATCAGCCAACATGCCTCCAGCGGCGGCGCCGCTACCCTGCACAAGCTGTGCAAGAATTGCCCCCGCATTTACAACGTCGCAGGCGCCGAGCCAGGGCAGTAGAAACATGGTGGGTAACTCGATAGCCGGGTTGTCATCGTTGAAATAGCGCCGGTAGCGAGCAAGGGTTCTG
Organism: Coemansia sp. RSA 25; assembly: GCA_027478835.1. Taxonomy (NCBI): domain Eukaryota; kingdom Fungi; phylum Kickxellomycota; class Kickxellomycetes; order Kickxellales; family Kickxellaceae; genus Coemansia; species Coemansia sp. RSA 25. The sequence continues at coordinate 9,355 of JANJYR010000001.1, forward strand.
GCGCCAAAGTACAGCGACATGAGACACAGACCGACACAGGCTGTTCGCATCCAGGAACCAAATTCCAGTGGCCATGCGGCCTCGAGAAATGGAGACGCAGTTGTCATGGCTGACGTGTGTAATCGCAAAAGATGACCAAAAAAAAAAAGTTACCCATCGACAGCCATGCGGATCACGAGTAGACCCTGCAATTGAATTGCATATGGGCGATTATGGATGGATGTATGGATATGTAGAGAATGGCTATTTTCTACTTTTGGTAGTTGGATCCGTCCAGCCACGTGCCCTTGCGGCTAGCCCGCCACAGCTGCCACAGCACTCGTAGGCTGCGGTGCTGTAGTCTCGCGTCAAAGACATCAAACTCGGCCCTTTCGAGTCGCTCAAACCACTCTTTGACTGGCACGGCGGCCAAAAGAGCGGGAAACCCCTGCCTCGGCGAGCTGGGGATGTAGATTTCGGCCACGCCGCACAGGCGCGTATAGCCCTTGGTGGCAAATTCGTAGATGGCCTCCCGCAGCTCGGGGGTTGGCCGCGGGTCGGCATACAGGGCCTCCAAGTCAATCTTATGTTTGCACACCAAGTCCTTGGGAAGGTCGCATCGGCCCTGGGGCAGCAGTGCGGGCAGCGAGCGGCTAAAGTTCATAATAGCAGTAGCTACCCCGATCGCTCGTGCGGCGTTGTCGGCATGCATGTCTCTCACTCCAAGTGCCTCCAAGTGCGGGTGGATGAGGCAGGCGTAGGCACGCTCGCCATACTTTTCGACATCGGCCACAGTGTCAAACGCTGATTTTGCGCCCGTCTTCGCGCGCTCTGAGACGAGGCGCTTGAGCCAGGTCTTTGAAATGCCGAATCGGTGAACTGCGTCGTGCACAGTGCGGGACACGGGCGTCTGCACTGGATGGTCACTGTAGAGCTTGCTCACTGCGTCCTGCCAGTAGCCGTATCGCATCTGTGCAGCAGTGTCGCTAGTTGTCGTTTCGGCAACTCGGACCAGTTCAACGTTCAGGGCCCGTATTCCCCAAACAGCCTCTCGCGCGAGGCGAGGCGAGAACAGCGAGACAAGGTAGTTGTTGTAGTCGTATCGCTGGACTAGCTGGCGGCAATACTCGATGTCTTCCCTTTTAGCCAGAGGAGGCTTTGCCGGATGTGGCAGCGATGAGCCTGTGTGAGAAGATTGCCGAGCCAGTGCCAGGTGCTGGCACAGCAAAAGCGGGCGTCGAGGTAGCAGCGCTGTGCTCATGTTGTAATAAAAATGCGTAAATATAATAGAGCCGTTGTATTATACGCTAGCAGAGGTGGCGATGATGGCGCTGGTTTATTTCCATGTGGGGCAGCAATATGGGCAGCTCTAGCAGAAAAAGACTGAGGTACCAAGCGCGATAATTCAAACACCATAGATAGCCATGGCAGGGGGTCTACTTGCGGGCAATCTTGGTCGGGTCCTTCTCGAAGCGCAGGTCCCAGCCGATCTGCGGGCCGATCGTTGGCAGCACCTCGGCAACGGTGTTGACGTCCTTGTCGCCGCGGCCGCTAATGCAGATGACAAGCAACTCGTCGGGGCGCATCGTGGACGCAACCTGCATGGCCTGGTAGACGGCGTGCGAGGACTCGAGGGCGGGGATGATACCCTCCAGCTGCGTGAGGTTGCGGAAGCCCTCGAGAGCCTGGGCATCGGTCACGCCGTAGTACTCGGCGCGACCCGTCGCCTTGAGCCAAGAGTGCTCGGGCCCAACGCCGGGGTAGTCGAGGCCAGCGGACACGGAGTGTGTCTCCATGATCTGGCCCTTCTTGTCCTGTAGCAGATAGGTCTTTGCGCCGTGGAAGACGCCCAGCGTGCCGGCGGTGATGGTGGCGGAGTGCTTGGGAGTGTTGACGCCGTCGCCGGCAGCCTCGGCGCCGATCAGGCGGACGTTCTTGTCGGCGATGAGCGGGTGGAACATGCCGATGGAGTTGCTGCCGCCGCCAACGCAGGCGACGACGGCGTCGGGCAGGCGGCCAGTCAGAGCCAGCATCTGCTCCTTGGTCTCTCTGCCAATGACGCACTGGAAGTCGCGCACCATGGTGGGGAAGGGGTGGCAGCCGATGGCCGAGCCCACCAGGTAGTGGGTGTTCTGGACGTTAGTGACCCAGTCGCGCCTGGCCTCGTTGACGGCGTCCTTGAGGGTGCACGACCCCGTCGTGGCGGGGATGACGGTGCCGCCCAGCATACGGATGCGGAAGACATTGAGGGCCTGGCGCCGCATGTCCTCCGAGCCCATGTAGATGATGCACTCCAGCCCAAGCTTGGCGCAGATCGTCGCCGTCGCCACGCCATGCTGGCCGGCGCCAGTCTCGGCGATGATGCTCGCCTTGCCCAGACTCTTGGCCAACAGCTCCTCGCCTATGGCGTTGTTGAGATT
>JANJYR010000001.1:11763-47283 GCA_027478835.1 Coemansia sp. RSA 25
GAAGAGTTGCGCGCCGCCGCTCTTGGCCGTCAGGCGGTCCGCAGCGTGCAGCGGGCTGGGCCGGCCCATGTACGGGTAGAAGCTGCGAAACTCGGCCCAGAACGCGGGGTCGTCCCTGCACTTGACGTACGCCTGCTCGAGCTCCGACACACAGTCGTATAGCGCCTCGGGGATGTACTGCCCGCCAAACTCGCCGAACCGGTCGGGCAGCGCCGAGTGCGGCTCGGTGCCCTCCACGCCCGTACCCGACGCGTGCTTGACCAGGGGCTTGGCCCGTGCCGTCCTGTTGGCCGAGCGCCCGCTGACCTCCTCGGCATACGCGCGAGCAGCATCCGCCGCCTTGCCGGGCGCGGCGCTGCGCATCACCGTGATGAACTGGCTGCCGATGACCACGCCGTCGGCCATGCCTCCGACGTCGGCGAAATGCTCGCTGGTGCTGACGCCAAAGCCCACCGCGAGCGGGAGGTCCGTGTGGTTCTGGATCCGCCCGAGCAGCTCGGGCAGGTGCGTGTCGAGCGTCTTGCGCGCGCCCGTGACTCCCGAGCGCGACACCACATACACAAACGAGTCGGCGATCTTGACCAGCCGCTTGATGCGCGCCTCGGAGGTCGACGGCGTGATGAGCGGCACGTAGCTCTGCCCAAACTCTGCGCACAGCGCGCGGAACGAGACTGCCTCCTCGGGCGGGAGATCCACCACGATGTATCCGTCGATCCCAGCCTGCGCGCACCGCTCAACAACGTTGCGCTCGCCGTACTGCATGATCGGGTTGTAGTACCCCATGAAGAGCACTGGGATCTGGAGCCCGCGCGCGCGTGCCTCCGAGACCATGCTTGTACACATGTCGATGTCGGTGTGGTGTGCAAGCGCTGCCAGATGCGCCTCCTGGATCGTGGGCCCGTCCGCGAGCGGGTCTGTGAACGGGATCCCCAGCTCCACAACGTCTACGCCGCCCTTCTCGAGCTCCAGCAGAATGTCGACCGTCTGGTCGGGAGACGGGTACCCAGCCGTGATGTACGCGACGAACGTCGGGCGTTCCTCTTGAGCTGCCTTGGCAAAGGCCTTTGAAATGCGCTGTGCCATAGTGGTGGGCGATTGATGAGAGTCGATTCGGTAGAGCTAAAAGTAGTATGATAGCAGAGATAGCGAAGAAGAAAAGGGCGCGGGAAAAGAGGATGCGCGTTGAGCATTTATGCAAACTAGCCTGGCCTGGAACCTCCTCGCTCAGACAAATAACGCCCCAGATGAGTCACGCAAGCTGTAAGCCACTCGAAAGATCACCGATTTAGACAAGGCCGCGCGCTCTGGCGCAAGGCGTGGGACTAGGAGAGCACCAAGGCAGAAACTGAGGGGGCTCAGACTTTGACAAAGCAAAGGTCCCGTGACAGCATTTCATGCCAAGAAAAAGACAAGGAGGCGGACTTTGAGCTGGCTGCGGTGCTTAGTGCTGCTTTCTTCTGCTATTTCAAATCCGAGCAATACTTTTTTCTTTGCTTTCTTTTTGACAACAATGTCAACCGCACACTACACTCAGCTCCCGCCGTCGTATGACGCTGCCCCTACCTCTGCTCACGCAGAATCTGCGGCAGGCGCCGGCCCTGAGGGCACCGACGACATCCCCGACGACTTTAAGTACGGCGTTACGGTGGGACAGTCGGACATTAGCATCCGTCACGCCTTCATCCGCAGGGTGTATACGATCCTCACCATCCAGCTGCTGGCAACTACGGCCTTTGGCGCCTACCTGCGCCATATCGATGCCACCAGCGGCTTCCTTCTCAGGCATGTGTGGACCGTCTACGCCGCCATGCTGGGAACCTTTGTCTCGCTTGCCGGCCTGTGGTGGAAGCGCCGCTCGCACCCGGCCAACATCGTCTTCTTGTCTGTCTTTACCTTCTTCGAGGCCTACGTGCTAGGCGCCGCCACGGCTTTCTACAAGGATTCGATTGTAGTTCAGGCCCTGGCCATTACACTCGGCTTGTTTGTCGTGCTGACGCTGTTCGCTATGCAGTCGCGCTACGACTTTTCCAAGCTCGGCTCCATCCTGTTCTTCTCGCTGTGGGCAATCATCCTAGTTGGCCTTGTTCAGATCTTCTTGCCCTTCAACAGGGCCTTTGACATGGCCATGGCCGTGGTTATTGCCCTGGTGTTCTGTGGGTACATTCTGTACGACACGCATATGATCATGCACCGCCTCTCTCCAGACGAGTACATTGTTGCCAGCCTCGACCTTTACCTTGACGTAGTCAACCTGTTCCTTGCCATTCTGCGCATTTTGAACGACCGCGACTAGGCACAAGTTTATTAGCAACATCTAGGTATCTTCAAAAAAACATCGTCTCTTCTTTTATTACCATGGCCGAGCGAGCGGCCTTGCGAGCTGAGCACGCTCGCGCGCGTCCTTTTGCTTCTGGACGTCGTTATAGCGCTCCTCGATCGCACCCTCGATGCTGTCAATCGCCTGCGAGTCTTGCGAGACGACTTGCGTCAAGTGCGCCAGGCCGCGCTGCTTCTCGCTCAGCATCTTCATCACGGCCTCCAGCTGCGCCGCGTCTGCCACTTCGTAGCCGTCGCCTGCATGTCCGGCCCCAGACATTCCCAGTAGCTCGCGACGTCTGCGAGCAGTGGCCTGGAGCCGATATGTGTGATCTTGGAGCTCTGCAAATCTCTGCTTGAGCGAGCCCGAGCGCACCATCTCTTTCTCCAGGTGCTCGACGCGGACCCTGAATACTTCCTCCTCGGGGTGCAGCAGCTGGCCGCGCAAGCGCAAGAGTTGTAGGAGTCTCATGAACTCCAGTAGACGCTGCGAAAGCTCGCTCTGGTGCCGCCTGCACTCGGCCAGGCGAACGGTAGTTTCTGAGTGGTGCTTTTGGAGAATGTCGCACAGCTTGCCAGATATCTCCGTAGTGCGCTCCTGGTAGCTCTGCATCTGCAATGACTGCGAGTCAACGCGCTTGCGTAGGTCATCGAACCCATTCGCAAGGACCGGCACCAATGTAGCCGGGTCAGGATTATCGGCTTGCGCTTGCTGCCACAGTACCGGATCCTGCCCAGGCGGGCACTGGTACAAGTGCGTCTGCCCTGCCTCGGCCACATTGTAAAAGTAGTGCCGAAATTGGTAGCTCGGCAGCGCAGGGTCCCAGCAGTTCTTAATAAACATAAGCTGATTGCTTAGCTCCTCTGCTTCATTTGAAGGCTGCGCTGGTGGCGGTTGTGCAGGCGCTACGGACGTTAGTTGCTGCTGAGCTTGCGGCTGGCTCCCAAACACGCTGCCTGACGATCCAGAGCCGAATAAAGAGGACTGCTGAGCTGGCTGAGCGGGAGCAGCTCCAAACAACGATGTCTGCTGAGCTGGCTGGGCGGGAGCAACTCCAAACAATGATGTCTGTTGCGCTGGCTGAGAAGACATGGCTCCAAACAACGATGTCTGTTGGGTTGGCTGAGAGGACGTGGCTCCAAAGAGAGAAGTCTGTTGCACTGGCTGAGATGGAGCAGCTCCAAACAGAGAAGTCTGCTGCGCTGGCTGAGCGGGCGCAGCTCCAAAAATGCCCCCACCTGATGCTGCGTTTGTCGACGAACTGCCAAATAGTCCGCCACCAGCTGCACCTGTAGTCGCGGGATGGGCGGTACCAAAAGTACCCCAGCTGCTTGCAGGAGCTGCACTCGAGGCAGGAGTTCCAAACGCGTTTTGGCCAAATGCTGACCCAGCACTGGGTTGCGCACCAAATGGCGTCGCCTCGGTTGCTGTTCCAGACCTTGCCCGCTTTTCAATCGATGCACCAAAGCCCAGTCCACCTGCCGGATTTGCTGCCTGATTAAAGCCCCCGAATCCCCCAGCTGTGGCAGCGGTGCTGCCAGCCGCGCCTCCGGAAAAAGAAAACGACTTTCCTGGGATAGACATTCCACAAATGACAGATGGCTATTGAAACTAAAGCCCACAAAAGAGGGAAAAAAAGTAAATAGAGCACAAAGTTTGGCCACTTCAAAACGCGCGTCTTCAGCAAAACCAGCCGTTATGACTCGAGCCGCGAGTCGGCACATCCAGAGGTTGACACGTAGCAAATGACTTGACGTGCTTGTCGCGCTTCCCTCCCTAAAGTGCCAACTCTGCCTATTATAATCCGTCTCTGTCATTGCCATTGCCTAAAGCTTGGTACGTACTCTCGGCAGCGACCACAGCGTGTTCTGCCCAGTGTGGGCGTCAGCAGCACTCTCGCCCACCGTACCCAGGCTTGAAAGAGAGTAAAAAAATACTAATCCGCCATTGCCATTGCCATCGCGCTGTTTCCTTTCTTTTGAGCTCCGCGTGTAGAATAGCGAGACTTGCTTCTCTAGAATGTCGCAGCTTCCTGCACCCACACTTAGGAGCCCACCCTCACGCCGGGGTACACCCTCCTCAAATGACCCGATTCCGTTCTTTCATGGACAAGGCGTTGCCGACGGCGGTGGTTCCAGCGCGCCGCACCCTAGCGCCTCGTTTCAAAGGACTATGACTGACCAGACTAACTACAGGCAGCAGCAGCAGCACTGGCCGCCTACCCAATACCACCAGCCGACATTTGGTCAAATACCTCAGCGCGAAGTCCCGCCTCGCTGCGCCACTGGTCCCGCAGTTGAGCACCTGTATCAGAGCTACGGATATGCATACAATGCAGCGCCCGTGACTGCTCCAGCTATGGATCCCTATAGAAGTGCATCGGTGGTGTACAGCGGCACGCCCTTTGCGTACCAAGCAGTCCAGGCCAGCACCGCTGCTAGCTTGGTTCCAGCCGATGGAGCGACCTTTTTCGATCAGCTTGCATCGACAGCAGAACCATCGCTTGTTCCCGAAGGCCACTTGACATCGAGTGTAGGTAATGTAGCTGGCTCAACGTCGGGCTACTACACCGCTCAATACACAGAGCAGCCAACTCAGATCTCAGCAGGCGGCAGCGTGGGTATATACGACGATGGCGCCGCAGCAGAGCTAGCCGCGTACTCTGCGGATGTATCGGGGCCTGCTACGAATATCGCGACCACTGACGGCGCGACATCTAGTGGCGTTGTGTACAACGAAAGCGTTGGCCAGTATTATGATACAAACTCTGGACAGTACTACGACGATTCAACTGGTGCGTGGTACTATCCACAGCTTGCCTCTACGAGTACCACAGATACACACACACTTGGCGCTGCCGTAGCCCCAGAGACGACTGCTAGCCACTCGGCAGTGTTGGAGCCGGTAAGCGATATCGATGGAGCTGCGTTCTTCGACAATCTAAGCACTGCCGTGGTTGAGGACAGCTACCCAGCAGCACCTCAGGTGCCTAACTTGCCCGACAGTGACTACATGCCAGACGTGGGTACTGCGGTTGAGCCACCTCATCAAGAATCGACAGAGCAGGCGGCTCGCATATCGCGCTCTAGCCCTGACGACATACCCGCACTAGCCCCAAATTCGCACCCACTACTGGGCCTCGAGACATCGCTATGTGCCGCAGAACAGCAAGAGTTAGAGCAAGACGTGAGCAATGCCCTATTATCCGCGCAGAGCGCGCAGACGCCGATCGATACCAGCAATACTGATTTGGCTCCAGTTCAGGGCTATTGTTCAGGCGGCAATACCTCGAGTGGTGTTGGTACTATTGCAGGCCTAGAGCCGTATGCCTATCAGTTGACAGCGGATGCGTCGATGGACCCCGAAGCAGCATACCGCGCGGATCTGGACTACGAGGGCAGCGCTGCTCAAATTTCCTACGATATAAGCGAGAAAAGCAGCCCACCGGTAGTGGACGATGCAAACTCGTCTGATGCGCTTACCGGGGAGATACATGCGGATGCCATTGAGCTCACAGCCATTTCGCCTCACGAAAATAGCGCTGCGCTTGCGGCGACCTCGGACACCACTGCTGCTGCTGCCCCGGCTTTGGTTGATGTGGCGCCTGCAATATCTGATCGCGACTCTTCCGCGCCAAGCCAGCCTTATGCCGACCACTATTTCTTGCCTGACGACATGTATAGCAGCGAGCCTGTCTCTCATATTCAGCACGCTGCTCAGCCATTGTCGAATGTGTCTCTGTCGAACCAGGCATTGGAGGCCGATTTGCCGTTAGCCAGCTCTGCTGGCGAGCATGCTGTGCGTCAAGAATTTGGCTTTTCGGGTTCAGGGGCCACCTCAGAGACCATGGGTCGCTCCGTCGCTGCAGTCTCTCGGCCTTCGCTCCCAACTCCTTCGCTTAGCGCCAACTGGAGCTTGCTGGCAGAGCACGATTCCGCTTCCAGCGTTGTTGACACGGTAGTGGAGGCGCATATGTCGGACGCAGTCACCACTAGCGCCACCGAGGGTAGCCAGACAAACGACATGCCCGCTGCTGATCCTTATGCCGCAACATACGACGAATCGTCGTCATTCTACTACAGCCAGCAATACGACGACCATCACCATCATCAAATGTCGGCGGCTGCCATTGCAAGCGTGGCGACTGCTGAGGTAGACTACGAGCCGCTTAATGTGCAGTATACCCAAGATGGCCACCACGCCACTGGCACAGAGTTTGTCACGGAGTACCCTGCTTACGATGGAGCTACAGTCTTTGGCGAAGGGTTTGAGTCGGACGGCGCACCAATGACAATGGCTCAATTCCAGCAAGCGACAACACACGTCGCGTATACGGATAGTAATGGCTACGCGAGCTACGATTCATACGCTGGTGCATATGTGGCTGGCCCCGTGGACGTGGCTCATGGGGAGTATGGGATGAATGCTCACCATTCCGACCAAGGCGCCTATATCGAGCAACGCGCACCAGCTGAGCAGTACGGAGCCGATCCTTATATGGCACACGAGGGCGCTCCCAGCAACGAGTTCCAAGCGGGAGTGCAGTTCGATCCTGTTACATACGGAGTGCCAATGGCGGCAACAGGCGGCCTGAACCAGCACTCTTATCGCACGGTTAGCAGTCTATCGGGGCCTGCGCTTCCGCCGCATCCTGCCTTGTTTGATTTCCAAAGTCACAGTGAGCGCACGAGCACAGACATTTCTTTCTACGACCGTGACGCGCCGGCAGGAGCAGCGGCAGCGGCGACCGCCGTTGCAGACGCTGCCGAGTATGAGCAGCAGCTGGGGTCCGGCGTGCACGACCCACTTGGACGCCTAGGTGCATGCTGCCCGGTGGTTTCGTTTGGATTTGGCGGGCGGTTGGTGACCATGTTTCCTCGCCAAGTGCAGCGCTTTAACATGTACGACAGCGGCAAGGCATCCAAGGTCGCAGCTGGCATGCTTCAAGTCAGCCAACTAGCCGATCACATGCGCGCCAGCCACTTTGTGCACAACACGCCTCTGCTAACAGGCGAAACATCTCGAGCTGCCTTGCTTAAGCGCCGCGACGTAGCAGTTGCCTGCGCCAAGGCGTGGCTGTCGTCTACGCCGCAGATCGGCTTGCCGAGCCAGGACGAGCGAGCTCTATGTGGCGTGCTGATCGCCGTTTTAAGCGCATTCGGCTCGTCAGATGTGTCGCAGCTTGAGTTTAGCGCGGTAGTAGAGGCCCTTCAGCCTCTCGTAGCAAAGAACACTCTCGCTGTTGACGGCGAAGACATATCTTGTGAGGCCCCGCCAATCTCGCATGGCAGCAAAGACCAACTGGATGGTCTAGAGGCTCTGCTGCTAAAGGGCAAGCGTATAGACGCTATTGACACGGCCTGCGCACAGGGCTTGTGGACGCACGCGCTGATCATTGCCAGCTGCACGGGTAAGCAGCACTGGCAGTCGGTGGTCACAGCGTACACGAGCAGCATTTTGCAGGACGGCCATTCGACCCTGGGGATACAGTACCGGATGTTTTCTGGCCTTGGAGCCGAAGCGTTGGACGCGCCTAGGCTGCGGCATGCGAATGAGCCATCGGCCAACCCCAGCGAAGAGTTTGTCACTGCTGCTGATATCGGTGGCAGCGCAGGGGCCAAGGTCAATGGGCATGGTGGGCACTTTGGAGGAGTCTTCGCTGACTCGCGGCCCGATGGCAGCTCAGGCGACCATGCTACCGCTGATTGGGCCAGGATTCTGTCGTTGATGCTTGCGAACCGCACGCCTGGAGACCAGGCAGCGATCCTGAAGCTGGGCGACCGACTCCGAGACAATGGCCAAGCATTGGCAGCTCACATATGTTACGCAATGACGCTTCAAAGCAAGGACATTTTCCTTCCTGAGTCGCCCGAGACGCAGCCACGCGCTATTCTACTAGGCGCGAATGAGATGGTTCGCAGCCGCACAAGTGGCTCTGCGTTTGAGATGGGGCACACCCGCTACACTCGCTATTATCGCGACTCGTCAGCGATCTTCTTGACTGAGCTCTACGAAGTTGCATTTGCGCTCAAGACGGCAGCAAATAGTGACGCTCAGCTGGTCGGGACCTCTGCTGGTGCGCCCAATGGGGCTGGTGCCTCTGCTAATGTCGGCGCTGGTGCAAGCAATGCAAATGTGGCCCGACCCACGATGCTGCTATGCCTGCCGCATCTACAGGCTTACAAGCTCTATCACGCGTGGTGGCTGGTTGACTGCGGCCAAGCGGCGCTAGCCTCCCGCTACTGCGACTCGGTCCTTGGGATCCTCGCTACGCTGCCTCAGGGAGTGCCTGTTCCGTACATTCACGCATCGCTGGTTCAAGAGCTGCGCAATTTACGCGATCGCCTGTCAGGCTCGGGCATGACGTCGATCAAGGCAGCTGAGATTGTCGGCGATGACGCCGCTGTATCCAGCGCCGGTTCAAAATCGTGGCTAGCGCGAGCCATGCCGCGCCCGTCGTTCACATCGCTCATGTCTGCGTTCGATTCGTCCATCGACAAGTTTATCACTGGCGCGGACGGGAACCGCATCTCTCTCGAGTCTAACACAGTGTCCGGAAAGTACGAAATAGGGCCCGATCGCACGCCGCAGCAGCAGAACCATGAACTGGAGCAGCCCGTTGGGCCGCTGCGCCCATTGGGGGCGGTTAGCTGGGAGGGCCGCACTCCCAGCCCCTGCATTTTGCCAGCCAACACGATAAATGGGGCCAGCGAGGCGGCTTCCAGATACTCTGACGCTTACGTGCCTGTCTTTGGATCTCCACGGCAAAGCCTGGACGGCAGGCCAAGCGGGCTGGGTGCGCGCGACGGCAGCTTCAGCGGCAGAGGCAGCGTGCCGCCCAGGATGTACACTCCAAGCAACAGTTCTCAGCTGGCAGACCAAATGACGCGCGACTTTTCACAGCTGACCACTCAGCCCGTATCTCAGCCTCAATGGGGCGACCCAACCAGCGGGTCCTACGGCGCACAGCAAGGCGAGTACGCTGCTCCTAGGGCGTCCTTTGGAGACGGCTCTCGGGTCTCTGCCCCTAGCATGAGCTACGGCGGCGAAGTTGCTGGCACCATCGCAGCGCCGCCCGCGCATTCTGAGCCAGCAATTGTCGACGATGAGGAGGAGGACATGTTTGGCTTTTCTCGAAAGCAGCCTTCAGCAAAGCCGGATCAGGGATCCGCTCGGCCTAGTGCGGATGCTGCGCGAGGCACGGCTGCAACGGCGTCGTCGTCTCGGGCATCGGGTGATGCCAGTAACGAAAAGACCTCCGGCAAGGGCGATGCGCAAGGCGATGCCAAGGGCGGCAATGGCGTACTGGGGATCCTAAAGAGCTTCTGGGGCGGCCGCAAGAACCAAGCCAACTTGGGAGAAGAGTCCAACTTTGTCTACGACCCTGTGCAAAAGCGGTGGGTTGACAAGAATGCGTCGGCCGAGCAGCAGGACATCGGCCCGCCGCCGCCGCCGCCACCCTCTGCCATGAGGTTCCAGCCCCAGAGCTCCTCGGTACCTCCGCCGGCAAGCGCGGGCATGCATCAGCAGCATAGCATGCCCGGGGTCGCTTACGGATCAGCAGCTACAACAGGATCCAGTCCGCTGGGCATGGATGGGAGCATGGCGCCTATCTTCCGTGGCTCGATGAGCGGTGGCAGGCTGCACTCGGAGACGATTCCTCCGGCAGCCGCCAGTGCCGATCTGAGCCGTGTGGGGTCTCCGACCTCGTCGATTAGCGCCATGGGTGCTAGTGGCACTCCCCCAGCTAGTGCAGGCGGGCGTGGCGGAAAGCGTCGTGCTGCGCGCACCAAGTACGTGGATCTTCTTAACCAGTAGCAGGAGCTGGATTTTGCATTGGACTAAATTTTTTTAAAACATTATAGATGTATTGAATTGCACATGCTAGCATGGAGTACGCCCTCGGGATGGCATACTGGGAGAGCCAAGAGGACGCGTTACTTGAGCGAGCTAAAGGGCATGGGGAGCATGATCCGCGAGCTCATCTTTTGAATAAGCGGCACTGTGTTTAAGACGGTCTCGGGCCAGCCATTCTCGCTCCACGCGGCCTCGCGCACTTCCTTGCGCAGCTGGAGATCCGGGTACTGCCAGAGATGGTGAACTTGGTTGAGGTTTCCGAGCTGAGAGAACCACGCGCCCATGGGCACTTCGTGGTGCTTCCGGCACTCGACGCCAACTCGCCAGTTCTGCTCCCACTCGAGCAGCGTCCCAGACTTTAGCGTGTAGCTACGCAGCTCATACACGCCGCCCTTTGCCACGGGAGGGTGTGTTGGCCAAAACTGGAACTCAAGCATAATTTGCGACTTTCTGTCGCGCAAAAGGGGCTGAAGTTTCTGATGTAGCTCCGTATAGGCCGAGTCGGCACGGTACTCCGAATACGCTCTTGAGAGCGCAGGGTACCCTTGGTATTCCCAGACATGGATGGCGGTGTCCAAATCGCCAATGTCGGTCTCCCAGCTGCCAACCAATTTGACTCTGGGGCTGTGGTTGCGCACAATGAGTGGATACAGCTCGGCTACAATGGCCTTGTACTTGTCCATGCAGCCTGGCTTCACGCGATGCGTCGAGAGCTCGTGTACGTACTTGCCGCGCGCAAGCACTTTGGACAGCGTGTCCTTGGTTTCCTGTCTGACTTGCTCAGATCCGTGCAGGATAGAGCGGACAATATGCGACGCCTTTTGTGGAAGCGTGCGCTTGGGCTCGTCGGTAGCAACAGCGCCCTCCTGGCCATCCCGGGCGCCGTCAGAGCGGCTGGAGCTGAGGCGAGATGCAGTAGAGAATGGTTGGGCCGTGGCACGCAGAGCGCTGTAGCGGGCAGCGCTAATGCGGAGCAAGGTGGCACGAGCTGGCGAAAGCATGTCGGTAGAGAGCTCTGGAGGGATGTGTGTATGCGTGTAATAATGCGTGTTTACAGAAGAGGAGAGGCAAGGAGAGGCAACAACAGCGAGGCAGCAAGCGCTTTGTTGTATATGCGCGTGTATCCAGGACTGGGGGTCTTTCTGGTCACATGCACACGCGTGCGAATTGGGCTTTGCAATTAAGCGCAGTGGCGCGCAGCGATGGTGTTGATCTCGAGCCAGACCATGTGGATGCAGCGGACCAAGAACGCGCTTGGGCCTGAGCCGCTCTCATCGTGCCAAGCGTGATGCTTGATGTCGTCAGTATCGCTCAGCATACGTGCAGACACGTCCAGTAGGCCCTGGCAGGCGGCCCTTACCCAGCTCGTCGTAGCATCGTCCAGGGAGCAGCTCTCGGCGCCATCTGGCTCGCCCCGCCGCCACCGCTCCCATTGCGCAGCGGCACGCTTAAGAGGAACGCCATGGTGTACCACGGCCAAGAGCAGCCGCAGCGCTGACCGCAGGCGATATGAGGGCTCGTTGTCGTCAGGTAGCAGCCCAAAGTCGCCCCACATCCCGCGCTGCTTGAGCATGTCGACCAGAGTGTCAATGTCAGCTGGGCTCGCAGGAGCCATGCGCTTCAGTCCCTGCATGCGCGCTTTGGCGGCTGCAACCCACAGCTCTGCTGCGTGGTCAAGCTCCAAGTGCTGGTACGGGTTTTTCTCAAGCGTGAACCCGTACTCGGCCAGCAAGAAGAGGTTGTCGTGCGGCCCATACGAAATGAAGACCTCTTGGCCGGCCTTGAATGGCTGGTTAGTCTTTATGACAAACTCTCCGCGCTCGACGTCAAAGAGCGTTGAGATGCTGGCTTGGCCGCTGTGGTTGAGCAGGTCGAGAATTGGTGCCAGCGCTATGCTGTCCTGGCTTCCAATCGAGTGAGTGCCTTTAGCTCCGTCGGCTTTTGGAGTATGCGCACAGCGAGCAAAGCCAGGTCCTCGGCCCAAGTGAATGCACCGTGTGTTCGCCACAAGCCATGACCATACATAGAGCCTCCAGTCGGACAGCGGCCTAGATCGGGATGCCGCAGAGGACGCAAGTGTGCGGGACCAGTCACTAAACAGCTTGGCCTGCTGCTCAGACACGCGCTGCTGTAGCGATTGCGGCAGATGTGCAGCAACCCACTGAACGCAGCCAGAGGAGGTTTTGTCAACGGTGGCACTAGGACTGCTCCCAGAGAGCACATATAGCGGAATGGAGGCAAAGTCGCGCGGTAGCGAGCGGATGTAGCTGTGCCACTCGGACTGCTCTTGTAGCTCGGCCTCGACGTAAACCCAGTATGCGAGCGACTGGTGCTCCGACAGATCCCAGCGGTCGGTGTGGACAGAGCTGTCGATGCTTGTAGCGCGAGCTAGCGTGGTGCGCTTGACCTTGGACGCGGTAATTAAAAGTCGCTCGGGAATGCGCACAACGTCCTCTCCCACACCAATGTCTCTAGTAGCCATCATGCCACGAAAAGTATCGGCGAAGTACGCCAAGGTGACCTTTGTCTTTGGCATGCCCTGCTCTTTGCACCAGCTGCGAAGACTCGTCCAGACCATGTCAGTGCATGGCCGACCCGCGCTTGAAGAGCAGTGCAGCTGTGCGTTGCTAGCCCGCTGGCGTCGCCGTCGTGCTGTGCGTCCTCTCGTCATTCGGTGGAATTATATGAGCAATTCGAGAAACACAACATTCACCTCTGGAGGAGAAAAGCTGTTGATACTTGTGGAGCAGGTAATCTTCGTGAGTACCCCCCCAAACGCGCTCATCGAGAATCGCAGACAATCTTGCATCTCTTTTGCCTCTCTTTTGCCTATTTTCTCTCTTCCTTTCTTGCGGGATAGCTAGCTGGTTTAGCAATGAAGCTCAAGCAGCTGGAGGGGTATCTAGGCGATGTGGCGGCCTTCAAGGACCCAAAGGTCCAGCTAGAGCAGTATCCGACAACGGCGCACCTGGCGTCGCGCATTCTATACACCGCAGAGACGTCGTATGGAGACATTGACGGCAAGGCGGTTGTGGATCTTGGCTGCGGCTGTGGTATGCTGTCTGTAGCAGCATCAATTATGGGCGCCAGCATCGTCGTCGGCATAGACATTGACGCAGATGCCCTAGAGACAGCGCACGACAACATTGAGGATCTTGAGATGGGCGACATGGTGGATCTGGTGCAGGCTAGTATATGCATAAGGGATCCAGATACGGGCGAGCTGTCGCTGAATGATGACTTGGTAGCCAAGATGAAAGGCAGGTTTGACACTGCTATCCTCAACCCGCCGTTTGGTACCAAGCCTGGAAACAAGGGAATCGACGCGCTCTTTCTGCAGGCGGCCTGCGCAATGGCGGAGACCGCAGTCTACTCTCTCCACAAGTCGTCTACGCGCGACTATCTTGTCAAGCGGGCCCGAGCATGGGGATTCGACTGCCAAGTGCTAGCCGAGCTTAAATTCGACGTCCCGATGATGTACAAGTTCCACAAGAAAAAGTCGGTTGACATTGACGTCGATCTGCTGCGGCTGAGTCGTCAGGCAGGAGCGCACTCCTGATAGACCGTCTTGTAGCTTCGAGCATTGGTATCACCCGCGGTTAGCTGTACACACCGAAATTCTTTTGCTCAGAATAATAAAGAAAAAGTAAAGAAATGAAATGAAGGAAGTATCTGCCTCGGAGAAGAAATAGAAAAGGTATTGGGGGCAACACGAGGCTAGCCAAAGTAGCAGTAATGAGCCGAAACAAGAAGTGCAGGCGGAAAGAAAGACAGGTGCCAGGCCAGTTTGGCCGAGACTGGAGGTATTGGAGGTGAACAGCGACAGCACAGACACTAAGCGATGCCTCAGCGCTGCGCACCGTACTGGTTGTAGGCGGCTGGGTTGCCTGGAATCTCGTCGTGCGAGCCCTGGCGGTAGCGCGGCTGGGCATTGAGGCCGGGGGCGTACATCGGATTGGCGTTTACGGGCGGCGCAGCGCCGGCGCGAGTGCTGCTTCTCAGGACTCGGTCGCTTGGCGGCGCCATCTTGCGATTCGGGTCGTACATTCCTTGCTGCGATGCGGGCTGGAGCTGGCCAGTAGCAGGCATGTATCCCATGGGTTGCTGCTGCTGCTGCACCATTGCCTGAGTCGGAAGCTGCTGGTGCGCGGCCGAGAGTTGGATCTGGTTCATGCCAGCGGCAGCGTTCGGCGGTAGTCCCTGCATCATGCGATACTGCTGAGGATCAATACGAGAAGCATCAGAAGATTCGGCATTGTTGCGTCTAAAGCTTGAGATGGGGGCTCTTGGCATGGCGTCAGCAAACATCGCGCTGTTGGAATTGGCCGCATGTGCGCTTACCTGTTGCGTGGCAGCTGGTACTGGCTGTGCTCTATACGCCGAGGAGGCGATGGCCTGTGGCGGAGGCAGCAATTGCTGCTGCTGCTGCTGCTGCAACTGCTGCTGCTGGAGCTGTTGGTGCTGTTGGAGCTGGAGCTGCTGATGTTGCTGCTGGAGCTGGAGCTGAGCTTGGGCTTGGGACGCAGGTATACCCCCTCCCTGGGGCTGAACCTGCTGCTGTTGCAGCCTCTGCCTCTGCTCCTCAGCCGATATCGGCAGCTGCTGGCCGGGCGTGGCATTGGCGCTGCGTTCCTACACCCAGAAAAAGACGGGGAAAAAAGCCACATGATTGAGGAGGTACGGGTTAGGGCCAAGATAAAAACTGTGTCGCTTGCGTGGAGGCGGGTTACGAGGTACTTACGGCCTTGAACGTGGTCCAGTCAAACATGTAGTCGTACTTGTAGTCGCTGCGCACAAACAAGTCGCGGAAAAGGCGCTTCAAGTACGTGTAGTCGGGCTTATCGTCGAATCGCAAGCTGCGCGCGTAGTTTATATACACGGCAAACTCGGTCGGGAAGCCGCGGCACAGCTCTTCCGTGCTAGTGCTCATCTTCTTTTCCATGATGCGGTCGTACTTTTGCTTTTTCGTACCCGCCTTGAGGCCCTGCCAGGGCAGGCTTCCGCGAAGAAAGTACATGAGGACGTAGCCCAAGCTCTCCAGATCGTCTCGCCGCGCCTGCTCGATGCCAAGATGCGTGTTGATGCTGGCGTAGCGCGCGGTACCCGTGAGGTTCTTATTCTCGCGGTACGGAATGTGCATGTGTGTGCGAGGGTCGCGGTACTTCTTTGCCAGGCCAAAGTCAATGACGTGGACGAGGTTGGTGCGACGGCCAATGCCCATCAGAAAGTTGTCGGGCTTTATGTCGCGATGGATAAAGGACTTGTTGTGGATGTACTCGATGCGCGACAGCTACAGGGCAAAGGTAGAACAAGGCAGTTATACAGACCAGGCCAAGGTCAGTAGCAAGAAGAAGGGGGAGGGGGGCGCGTGCGGCAGTGTCAGGCTGCTGCGTGAGCTAAAAACAAGGGCATAGATTAGGAGGATGCAGACGCGCTAAGGGCATTGTTTGTTGCTTTCGTCCGCCCTTGTCTGGCGCCGACGGCAGCGGCGGGAAGACAAAGCAGGCAAGGCGAGGTTTTCATGCTAGTAGAGACCCCTCCGCCATGCGCCGCAAAGCGGTGGCACAATTTGTGGGCAGCTCTGGCGAACCAGTAACATGTCATAAATGGAGGGCATATGCGCAGCGGCGCTACTTACCAGCTGGTCGCCGAGAAGCAGAACGGTCTTTAGGCTGAACTTGCGGTTGCAAAAGTTGAACAGGTCCTCGAGCGAGGGTCCCAGCAAGTCGATAATCATGGCGTTGTAGTCGTGCTCAACGCCAAAGTAGCGGATGAAGGGAATGCCAACTCCGCCAGCCAGAGCTTTGTAGATTTTGGTTTCATATTCCAGCTGGGGATGGCGTGCCTTCACCGACTCGAGCTTGACGGCAACTTCCTCGTTGGTGACCACATTGACTGCCAGGAAGATGTCGCCAAAGGAGCCCGAGCCAATCTTGCGCCCCAGGCGGTATTTGTTGCCGATGCGAAGATCCATGAGATCAGGCAATTAGATGTGCGTGCTATGGAAGAGAATATAATGAGCGAGCTGTGTGTATGAGAAAGAGAAAGAGAAACAAAGAATACGTGGACGGGGCCAGCAGCGGAAGCAAGATGGGATGAAATTTGAAACAAACAAGTACACGAGCGCTGGCTGTGAGAAAGAACGCAAGTAGAGTGAGCTTCTCACGCGTACAGGGGCAGTTGCCGCGACTGCAGCCCCCGCGAGCCCTATCGCCCCTGCCGCTCAGCAAAGAAGCGGCCCAGGCCGCGAGAGAGCCGTGCGAGCCGCCTGGCTTCGGTTTGGGGGGAGTGCTTTGCAAAGGGCGACTTTGCGGCTCGGCAGAAAATTTTTGCTAAAAAAAGCCCTATAAATTCGCTGCCTGCCCCGGCCACAGCCGGCTTGTCTCTTCTTTACCTTTCCTTTGTTTTATGCTACCGCTGTTTGGAATGTACGTATTTTGCGATGCATGCTCTTGCTCTTGTGGATGATGATACGAAAAGTAGGGACAGCTTAGTAATTACCATGCTGAGGAAAGCTTTTTTTTTATAATCTCGAAACTGACACACAACTTGAACGCACCCATGGCCTTTTTTTCCTGCCTGCAATGGCTCAAAGCTCCAACTGCTAACAATCGACTTTGACGCTGCTACTGGCAATCTCGCTGGTGTTTGTTATGCGTGCTTATAGAATTGTCGGGCGTTACTGCGCGTACGGCGTCTGTTCCAGGCGGCGGCTGTTGTGTAGATTTCTTAATTGTATTGATATTAATGTAATTGATAATAGTAACCGATATATGCGAGAAAGTGCGATCCCGTGTGCTGCCAGAGCACAGCGTTGGGTGGAGCGCAGGAAGACCGCTAGCGCCGGCGCCGCCGTCTCGCTTGCGACTTTGTTGAGCCCGACTTGAGGCTGGATGAGACGCTTTGGCCCCAAGCACTGCCGCCCAAGGCCTGGCTCGCATCCCATGTCATGACGCCACCTAGCGACGTATACTTGCTGCGCACATCGCCAACAATTGTGTTTAGCGTAGGCGCATCGACGTACCCGCGGCCAGCAGCACTTTGCGATCCAGGCGCGCCAATGTAGATTCTGACGTCTTTGTTGACTGCCTGCGTCTTGGCCCATTGGTCCCAAGTGTCGTAGTTGAACCCCTTGGGATATGCGTCCAGGCCGCAAAAATTATTGTAGAACTGCACAAACACCATGTCGAACCACGCGCTGTTGAGAGTAGACCCAAGCATTGCATCGGGGAACGGGCACTGCGGAGCCCCAGAAATATAGAATCGTTTGCCTCCGCCCGCGGCAAAGTGTGCTCGGAGCTGCGTAATGTACGCAGCATAGCCTGTCGTTGACCCGCCCTCAATGTCCAAGTCCACGCCATCAAGCACGGCATCGTCAAACGGCCGCTGTGTGCTGTTGCCAGCCAGGAACATGTTCCAGACGGTATCCGCGTAGCTCTGCGCCTGGGCGTCACTGTTGAATCCGTACGCGCCAGCCGCCCCGCCCATGCTCAGCAGGACGATTTTGCCTTGTGACTGGCAGTACTTTATGTCGGTAGCGACGTCTGGGCAGTGCAGCAGCTGGCTATCGGGGAACGTGGTCCGGCAGCTCGCAGAGAGATCGAGCATCGTGTTTGGGAACTGGTAAAGAAAGGCGAGCGCAATTATGTCGACAGTCGCATCTTTACAATACTCTGCCAGAGGCTTTTGCGACCCTGCCGAGCTCTGTCCCCAGTAGACAACAAAGTTGGAGCTGCTCGAAAGGTCAAACGCCCACGCCAGCATTCCTGCTGTGGCTAGCCAGGCTGCTAGCCCTAAGACATTGAGCATAAGCATTGCTATCGTTACTTGGGCAAGTCGGGATCGGGGTTGCAGCAGCTAGTATTTGGAGCTCAAGATTTGATATGGCTGTCAGTGGCAATCCAGATGTTGGTCTAAACTAGTGGTTTATGCCCTTTAGCAAGATGGCCATCTGTTGTTTATATATACGGGGCATGTAGCTTGCGCGCGAAACTCTGCCTATATCTGCTACCCGTACGCAACGCAGCAATATATGCATTTAGCGTGTTGCCTAATAAAGCGCCTGTATTAAAAGCTGGTCATACGAGCATAGCTCTTTTATTGTAATAGCCCGGTAGCTGGGTTGCTTCGCGGCTGACCAAACGTCCACACCCCCGCATGGTCTCGATGGTGCATACCTAGCATAGCTAGTAAGGTAGTGATAATATAGACAGGTCCGTCCGGAGACCCGGTTCATGTGAGTGGATAATATATGCACTCATCAACTGAGCAACGGGTGATGCGCTCAGTCCTGCTGCGGTTTTTTGAGCGCTATATCGGCTCCAAAACAGAGTGCGAGGACAGTACAGTCATGTAGAATTGACAATATGGCTATATTGGTAAGCTAATAGAAGGCGGTAGGCATGAATAGGCTACGGCAGGGAGGCACACGCAGCAGCATCATGCCAGTGACTCAAAGACGCGGTTGTGGCGGCAGATGCTGGGGCCATACTCCTCGTATTCGGCCTTGGTGTGACTAAACTGGTAGAACTGGTCAGTGCAGGCCATGATGCTGCCACCAAACCACACGGCGTGCCTCTGCTTCTTGTGCGCGATGACGTTGACGTCGATGGGCTTGGCTTGCAGACGTCCGCCGCTGAGATCTTCGCTTTTTTTCACGCGGCCATCGACGAGGCGCTTAATATCGCGCTGCAGACGTTTGCCAAAATCCTTAAACATCGTGGAGCCGCCCGACAAAACGATGTTGCTGTATAGGCCGCGCCGAGTGTCAATCGGGCTGACCTGGATGCATGTGTCTACGACCTCGGGCAGCGGCGTCAAGAAGTTGGAGCTGACTAGCTCGGGGTTGAAGAAGATCTCGGGGGCCAAGAAGCGCTCATAGCCAACATCGACGGTGTACGACTGCTGATTAATGCTGTTGACAGCGTCAAACTGCTTGTAGTACTTTACGGGATCGGCATCAAACTTGAGGAACTCGTTGGCCATGTCGTGGCAAGTGTACGAGTGCTGCTCTTTGATGCGGCGGGCAATGTCTAGCGAGTCCTCGGGCGGGATGTTTGTCTCGCCGTGATCGCGCAAGAGCTGCTGCACAAAGGCAGTGATATCCCTGCCAGCAATGGGGATGTGCTTGATGCTCGATCCCAGCACATATCCCTCGGCAACCGGGATGACATGCGTTACACCGTCGCCACTGTCGATAACAGTACCCGTCAAGGTCTGCTGGGAGCCCTTGGCCGTCCAGCTCGCCGCCAGCGCAAGCACGGCTTGCACGGCAATGTAGAGCCCTTGCACGTTGAATGATTCAAAAAAGATCTCGGCCATCTGCTCGCGGTTCTCGGGGGCGTTGAGCGGGGGTTCGGTCAGCAGGAAGTAGTGGTCCTCTGGCTCGCAGCGCATGTACTTGAATATGCTCTGCTCCCAGTACCGCTCCATGTGATCCCAGTTGTCGATCTGTCCGTGCCGAATGGGATAGTTGAGGTTGTATGACTTTGAGTTGGCCGTAGCCTCGTCTCCAATGTGAAAATCCAAGTCTTCAATACCGCGCTTCGACGCTATGCCGTAGCGAGACTGCTGGTTAGGCAGCCCGATAACTGTTGGGATGACAAACTGGGGATCGGTGTTTCCCGCAAACCCCATTTTGGTGTACCTATCATACGCGGGTCAATATACCAGTTATCATTTGGCATCTTGGCCTCATACATTAGTGTATTGCTAGCTTTGTCGAATGCTAGCTGTCCATCTGCAATCCAGCAAGAATTTCGAGTGACTACACAAGATGCTTTTAGCAGCACAGCGTCTAGCCGCGATTACCTACCCTGTACCATTGTCTATAACGACGGGCGGCAGTCTCGACATGTTTTTCTTTCTTCCTTCTCGAAGCGCGTGCTCTGACGATTTAAAGGGTAACCCGCCAAATGTGAGCGCGTAGCGGCACGAAACACGAGGGATAAATAAATGCTTGCTGTCAAATTGAAGATGAGGCAACCTCGCCCTGTTACATGTTGTGTTCCTGTAGCTGCCCCTACTCCGCGTAAACCGAGCGAGCCGAGCCGAGCCGAACTGGCCACGTGTGCAAGGCAAAATGCCTTGGACAAGGCGACAAGCGCATCCCCTCTCCCCATTCGTTCTTGGATTTCATACTCTTTGTATTCTTGACATTTTTTCCAGCGTTTAATTCCGCGCTTTTTCCCCGTCTTTCTTTTTCTTTTTTTCCTTGCGCCAGCACCAGGCCCGACCCGCCACGCCAGAAACAGCGCTTACACAAGACGAAATACTGGGAGGTATGTTTCAGCGTGGGCGTATGTGCTTGGTCGCTCTCTCTCTCGCGTGATGGGGACCTTGCGCTTACTTATGCGCGTGTTCAAGCTCTGGACTGCCTCCTCCTACCAAAGGCGCTCTATTTTTTTCGGGCCCTACGAACTGCATGGCTTGGCCGCACGAGCATTATTCGATGGCCTCTGCAGAGATGAGGTAGGGGGAGTGCAGCAGCTGGGCCCGTCGATTATTAGGCGTACTTGCTGATGTTAGGCGCATACTAACTCTATCTGAACTGTTAATTGTTGCATGGGCTCATATGCATCCGTGTACCCTTGGCGTGGAATTGTAGAATAAGCCTTGCAGAACTCACAGTACACTAGCGCTAGTGCTACCTACTCGCAATGAACCAGCCGTTCCACGACTTTCACAACTACGGTCTGCCTGTCGGAGACCCGTCTGGCGGATCGATGGACTACACTCACCAGTACAGCACGGAGCTGAGTGGACACAGCCTTTTGATTAGCCAAGAAGAAGGTGGGTCAACCCTACCAGTAACTGCTGCGGCGATATCTGCCAACAACGCGCCACTAATGCTTGGGAGCTTCAGCGACCCCAACACTGTAGCTGCTGCTGCCGCTGCTGCCGCCGCCGTCGCAGGGTCACACGTCGGAGCTAGCGGCGCTGGGGCTAGTGCAATGCTCGACGAGCCGTCGGACGACCGGGACCATACTCCGGCTAGCAACATGGGAGCACATATTTCGGCTGGATCTGAATTGTCTAGCACCAACGGGGCCTTTGACCCTACTGCCGCAGCAGTCGCCGCTATGAGTACCAGCAACGCCCCACGAGACGAGGAGCCGCTATATGTTAACGCAAAGCAGTACCACCGCATCTTGAAGCGGCGAGATGCGCGTGCGCGCATGGCAGCCGAGCACAAAATGAACGTAAAGCGCAAGCCCTATCTTCACGAGTCTCGCCACCGGCACGCAATGCGGCGCCCGCGCGGTCCCGGCGGCCGGTTCTTGACAGCATCGGAGATTTTGGAACTCGAGCAGAAGGGAGAGCTGCCTGCTGGAACAAGCGCGGCGTTCTCGACAGGTGGCTCAAAGTCCAGGGGAAAGTCCAAAGAAAAGGTCAAAGTGCAGCAGGATCCCGACACTGGCGACGACGACAACGGGTCGTCCTAGTCTGAATATTTACTCTATGGCACTGTTCAAACCTGTGCCTATTTCCTTTAATATCACTCGCACCTTATTCTGTTTTATATTGTCGATGATAAGGCCCAAATACGAATAAGGTGCTATGACGACAGACAGACAGATGGATCACAGGCGGTTGCTGGCGAACCAGCCCTCAACATCCTCGCGGTCCTTGTTAAGCCACGCAGTGTTGGATCTGATCTTTTCCAGAGACTGGTCAATCACGCGCTGGAACTTTGCCGTGTTCTTGTCGGCAAAGTAGCGTTCGACTTCGTCGGCCTTGTCGTTGCCCACAAACTCGGCAATTGAAAGACGCACCAGAATGCCCATGTAGTTCATTGAGGCGCGGTAGCGGGCAACCAAGAGGTCGTACTTGTCCTGGTACCACTGCCACAGGCGCTCGCGGTTGGCGCCATGCGTGTTGATTGCAACAATGGCCTGGTGGACGTCTTGGTTGCGCACAGCATCCGTCAGCGCAAACTCCAGCAGCTCGTCAACAAGAGCGGGGTCAGTGGTAAAGCCGAGGCTTGACAGGGCGGCTAGCTGCTGGTCCACGGGATTTGCGCTGTCCGCGTAGTAGCTCTTGACCTTTTCAAACTCTTCGCGCCCGCCGTTGCGAATGGCAACTGCGAATGCCGAGCGCAACGTGTCGGTGTTGAAGACCGATCTATCGCCCCCAAAGAATGCCTGGAAGCGGCGGTTAGTCTCGTTGATGACCTCCTCGTCGCCGGCAAACCCAGCAGCACGGATGGCTAGAGCGCGCAGGCGACTAACTAGGCTGTCCTCGTTCGCGTCGATGGCGTCCCAGCTAAGGCGCTTGACTAGCGGCGAAAAGAGCGTGCGCGAGAGCGAGCGGAGTTGCTCCCTAGTCTCTTTGCTCTCAGTAGCCCAAACCGCCTGTAGGGCGTCGATGCGGAGCACAATCTCCTGCCAAGCGACAAACTCGGTCTCGTTGCTGTACGCCCGAAGGAACGTCAAAAAGTCGGACGTGTTGCTGTGTCCGCTGCTGGCTAGCGAGGCAGCGTCGGCAATGACGCCAATGCGGTCGTTGGTGCTCAGCTCGCCATCGGCAATGGCCCGTGCAAGATTTGCCACGGCATTGGCGGGATACTTGACGCGGTAGATACCCACTGTATCTTTGTTCAGCTTGTACCACTTGGTGCTCGCCGTTGCAAGGTCAAAGGTGGCCTCGCGCGCTGTGAGAACGTCGGTCGAGGGCTGATTCTTGCTGGCAGCGGTTTCAATGCCAAGAGGCACCCACCACACAGTCTGGTCCTCATCCTCGTTGGCAACGCCAGCAGAAAGGTAGCGGTTTTGGCGGACCTGGATCTGCTTGCCTCCGTCGAGTTCAGTGACAGTCAGGATGGGATAGCCAATGGTGCGAGTCCACAGGGCCATGAATTGAGACACATTCACGCCAGATGCCTCGCTGAGGGCCGTCCAGAGATCCTCCGTTGAGGCGTTGGCGTACTTGTGCTTTTGCAAGTAGGCACGCACGCCCTTGAAGAAGCTGTCAAGGCCGATGTACGAGCTAAGCATGCGGATAGCGCTGCCGCCCTTTGAGTACGAGATGGCATCGAAGATCTGGCTGATTTCGGACGAGCGCTTCACGGGGACTTGAATCGGGTGCGAGGAGCGAAGCGCATCTAGCGCAAGAGCGCGCTGGAGGTCGTCGACCAGGAATTGAGTCCAGACGTGGTACTCTGGGTACACGTGGTCAACGGCAAGGGTTCCGACCCAAGTGGCAAACCCCTCGTTGAGCCACAGTTCGCTCCACCACTCCATGGTAACCAAGTTGCCAAACCATTGGTGCGCCAGCTCGTGGCTTACCACGTATGCGACATGCTGCTTGGCGCGCGAGCTTGTGGTGGCCTCATCGACAAGGAGGGCGACTTCGCGATAGGTGATCAGTCCCCAGTTCTCCATGGCGCCAGCCTCAAAGTCGCTGATGGCGATCTGGTCGAGCTTGGGCAGAGGATACTCGATGCCAAACACATCGGCAAAGTACTCGAGGACTTGCACAGCGACATTGAGGGCAAACCGGCCCTTCTCGCTCTTGCCTGGGGCGGTGTAGATGCGGCAGGGAATGGGGCGGCCGTTGTGTGCACCGCTGGTGTAGCTCTCAATATACTCAAGCTCGCCTACCACAAAGGCCAGCAGGTAAGTCGACATGATCGGAGTGGTATTAAAGGAGACCTGCTTCAGGCCATCGCCAAGCGACACGGATTTGGAGATGTCCATGTTGGAGAGTGCAGTCAGATTCTCGCGCACCTTTAGCGTGACGGCAAATGTGGCCTTTTGCATGGGCTCGTCCCAGCACGGGAAGGCGCGGCGGGCGTCCGTAGGCTCAAACTGGGTTGTAGCCATGTTCTTGGTGGTGCCCTGAGCATCAGTGTACTTTGAACGATAGAAGCCAACCATGAGGTCGTTGAGGACGCCGCCAAACTTGATGGACAGGGTCGCCTCTGTTCCGCTAGGAAGCGACTGAGCAAAGGCAAGGTGAGCAGTCTCGTCATCCTTTTGGAGCGTGATGCTCGTCGCGCGCAGCGGCGCGTCCAAACGAAGGGCGGTGCTGGTCAATGACGCCTCCTGGATCTCGAGCTCGTTGGCATGAAGGACGATCTTGTCAGTGGGCTCGTTGACGCGCACTCTAATTTGGACCTCGCCCGAGTAAGTGAGGGCCTCGAGGTCGGGAGCCAGCAAGAGGTCGTAGTGGACCGGGGTGACGTTGGTGGGGAGAAGCTCGCGCTCCTCGGTTGCGCTGTGTACGGCAGATGTGCACATTTCGGAATTGCTGCTGAGGCGTGAAGGAGAAGCTACAAGCCAGGCGGCGTAGAGAATTGCGGCAAGGGGAATAATATATGTGAGCGTTTTGATTGCTAGCCGACGCGAATCGCGAGAGAGCTGGCCAGGCATTAGGAGAGCGAGTAGGAGGCAAGTAATGAGGGCGTAGCAGAAAGTAAGAGATGGAAGCCACAAACTGTTCGAGCGAGTGCGGCTTTTGGCGTTCCGCCACTCGAGGCCTGGAGAGAATAGCTCTAGCACACCTGTCGGCCTGTGCTGAAGCGACGCGCATGGACAGGCATTGATACAGCAAAAGCAAGGGGCAGCGGCTATGTACCTGAGCGTCTATGCAAAAACAAGACAAAAGGAGCAATAATAAGGCAAGAGAACAAAGGGGCGCGAGGAGAAGAGCGAGGCAGCCGCGTTGGCTCTATTGCTAAGCGCTGGCTGGGATAAGGGGATGACAGGCCGCGAACATGCACCCACTGCCAGCGTGGGAAAGCTGAGCGGGCTCGCCTAGATCGCTCGCGATTCGAGAGAAGCGCAAAGCCTAAGGCGCCATAGCCACGAGGACGCTGGAGGCCGGGGTGTGGGGGAAGTTCGGCGATGTTTGCTGCCGCAGCCCGCGCACTGGCCCCGAAGCAGGCAAGTGGGCGGGCTTGGGCATTAGGAAGTAACGTTGCCGATGACGCGCGCAGCGCCTGGGCCCCGAGAATGGTCGCCGTACCCATGGCCACAAGAGGCCATGTAGCCCTTCTCCGCCCCACCCGGCTGGCGCCCTGGAACCACATGTCTCATCGGCATCTGGGCGCGCTAGATGCCGCAAGCCACCCTCCCCGCCAAGCACAGCCGGCTTGCAGCTTCTAGGTTGGTGCATCTGACACGCAATTGCTATACAGGCCGTTACCGCTACTGGCTACCGCTTTGCTGCGCTGCCTTGTCAAAACACGCCTCCCACCGTTTCACAAACCCCAAGTTTATGAGCATTCTGCAGGCCGTCTGCTGCTCATTCTAATTCCGCCCCGCGTTCCATTGTCTTTAAGACCGCTAGAGCAGCCCTGGAGATTTCCTACCTTTCATTCATTCCTTTTTTTCCATTTCGCCATATATTGCATATACTCTGCGTCTATAGTAAACCGGCCTTTCTAGCAGACCCAACCTCGCACCATCTCCTGTGGCGCCGCCCTACCTAGCTTGCGCCACTCATACGCTCGGCGGCATATTCAGCACGCCAATGACTCGTGATCCGGCGTTGCCCCTGCCCGACTGCACTCCCCAGCGCGACTACCCGGTCAAGCACCCGCCAGACCCACCGCCAACGCACTACTAGCTGCGAGCAGAGGCATTGCCAAACCCGCGCTGCCTTGATGCTGTGCGACGCATATTGGGACATTCAGCCTGGTGTTTGCGATGCATGGGGAGTTCACTCAGCACAGCCCTCAATGCCAGCCTCAATACGCGCGCGTAGCCTGCCAGACAATACCACACATCCACATACGCGCCTCTTCCATATATAATATTTTGCATACTCATTAAACGCCTGATACACGCGCTCTAGCAAGCGGGAATTACTCGCGGAGTTGGCCACGGCAAGCGCGGGGCAGCTGCGGCTATTGTGTTTGTGGGGAGATCGATGGATGTGGCAGGGCATCTGTAAAGCCAGGTTCGCGATCAGCAAAGACACGTTCCCTTTTCTCTTGCTGTTTGTGATTTATTATTCCAATTTCCCTCTGATTTCATTCTATTCCTCACTTTTTTTTTCAACATGGAGCAAGAAATGTCCATTCCTGTCAACCACGACGACTTTATCCACGACGTTGCCTACAACTTTTACGGCACGCGCTTGGCCACCTGCGGCTCGGACAGGTTTATTAAGGTCTGGGACTGGAACAAGCAGACCGGCCAGTGGATCCTCAACGAGTCTATTCTTGCTCACGACAGCTCTGTCATCAGGCTCAGCTGGGCTCACCCCGAGTTTGGGCAAGTCCTCGCCTCGTGCTCGCTTGATCGTACTATGAAGGTGTGGATAGAGGTAGACATCGCCACCAAGGGCGACAACAACCGCTGGAAGATGGCGACGTCGCAGCCCCAAAGCGCCGCAGTGCACAACATTGCCTTTGCGCCAGAATACACAAACTTGACAATTGCTGCCGCGTGCTCGGACGGCAAGGTTTACTTGTACACGCCGACTGAACACGTAAAGTTGGACAATTGGTCGATCAGCGAACACATTGCCTTCTCGCCTGGCGTGTCGACCGACTCTGACGGCCCGCTGAGCCTGTCGTGGTGCAAGTCGCGCTTTGCCACCCCACACATGATTGCCATCGGCGGAGGCAAGGAGAACTGTGTCCGCATCTACAAGCAGGACACCAAGTACGTCGAGATGCTTGAGCTTGACCGCTACGAGAGCGCTGTGCTTGATGTCGACTGGGCCCCATCAATGGGCCGGTCGTACCACTTGATTGCCACGGCCTGCTCTGACGGCCACGTGCGCATATACAAGTTCTGGTCTGATGCGTCCACCGCCAAGACGACAATATCTGATTCGCTCTTTGTTCGTGATGGCGACCAGCTGGACGATGCTGACGTTGGAGACGTCGCTGCCACAAAGGCAAGTGGCTCTCGCCAGCTGGACGATGACGACGAAGATGAAGAGGATGAAGACGAGGACGACAGCGAGGAAGACACTGAGGAGGACAGCGATGAGGACGACGAGGATGCCGACGAAGGCGACAGTGACGCTGGTAACCGTAGCAGTGCAGGCTCATCTGATGGCCAGCATGCTGGGAGGGGCCGGGGACTACACTCGGCCCAGGATGCGCCCAAGGCATTTGAGCCACACTCTGAGCTGGTGGGCGATATTGTCGTAGAGCCGCCTATGCCCGTCCGCCGCGTTCGGTGGAACAGCACCGGCACCATTCTCGTTTCTAGCAGCGATGACGGCGTTGCGCGCATGTGGAAGATGACCGTCAATGGCACATGGCGCGAGGCTGCAGCCGTTACAGCTGAAAGGAGCCCAGCGGATCTGTGAGTCGCAGTGCTCAGCGAGTCTTTCTAGTATCCGTTGGCTTTAATTGTGAGCGAATTGAAGTTCCTAATATTTTTAAATGTAAAGGCGATCAAGCTAGCGAGTCCGCCAGTCTAGCGGCCACCCATGGGCATGCCACGACCACGGCCTGGCATGGGCTGGCCAGCGGCCATTGGATCCTGAGACTTTTGGTTGGTGACAGTCTCGTCGACGCTTAGGATCAGACAGGCGGCCTCGACAGCGCTAGCAATGGCGTTGGTCTTGACCAGAGCGGGCTCCCAGACAAACTTTGCAAACAGGTCAGTCACTGCCTCCTCATCAATGTCCACGCCGTGCCACCTGAAGCGCTCGGGATCCTGCGCGTGCCGCGCGCGTAGCTGAGTGATAAAGTCGGTGGTGTCAAAGCCCGCGTTCTCGCAGAGCTGGCGAGGGATAACCTCCAGCGCCTTGGCAACGGCAGTGATGATGAGCTGCTGCTTGCCCTCGATCTGCCGAGCGGTTTCGCGCAAGTAGCGCGAGATCTCCATCTCAATAGCACCGCCACCAGCAACAACAGTCTGGTTCTTGACGGCACGGCGCACAACCATGATTGAATCGTGCAGGCTGCGCTCAACTTCGTCGATGAACTGCTCTGCGCCGCCGCGCAGAATAATTGTGCACGTCTTGGCTTCAGGGCATCCCTTAAAGACGTTGAAGCGCTGTCCGCCGATCTGGCACTCCTCAAAGCGCTCGCACTCGCCCAGGTGCTTGGCAGTCAAGTCGGTCGTCGTGCTCTGCACGCGGCAACCGGTCGCCTCGCAGACGCGGTCAATATCGTCCTTGGACACGCGGCCGGCGCAAAAGATGTTGCGGTCAGCAAAGTACTGAGTGGCCAGGTCGCCAATCGGCAAGCGCGACAGAACTACGTTAGCACCGGTGGCAACAATTCTGTCGAGCTTATCAAAGATGATCTTCCACTCGGCATCGACGATGGCCTGGTACTCGGAGACCTTGTCAACACGCACCTCGGCATTGTCCTTCTCGGCCTTGAGCTCGAGCTCGACATTGAGGCAGACAATCTTGGGCGAGTCGAACGACTTTGGCTGCTGCTCAAAGCCAGCGTAGGAGAACGACTTTTTGAACGCCACGCCATCGACCAAGATCGAGTCCTGCATGGCGCCGCCTGGGATCTTCTTGATGCCAATCATGTCCTCGTTGAGCTCGTCCTGGTCCAGGCGCATGACTGCGTCAACCACCATCTTGGTGAAGAACTCCTTTTGCGAGCCGATCAGCTTGGAGTTCATGCTAGTGGCAGCGCACTTTTCCAGCAGCTCGCGGAACTTTGTCTTGTCGGAACGATCGGTGTCGACTGCAATCTCCTTGATGTGGTTGATGGCCAGATCGGCGGCTCTGCGGAAGCCCTTGATGATGGTCTGCGAGCTGACGCCCTCGTCAACGTAGTCCTTGACCTCCTTCAGCAGCTCACCTGCCAGCAGCACGACGCTTGTTGTGCCGTCACCGACCTCGGCGTCCTGAGCGCGCGCGATGTCGACTAGCGTGCGAGCCGCCGGCTGCACGACATCCAGGAGCTTCATGATGGTTGCACCGTCATTCGAGATGGTCACTCGGCCCTGGCTGTCGACAATAAGCTTGTCCATGCCGCGAGGGCCTAGCGTTGTGCGGATGGTGTCGCAGATAGCCAAGCACGCCGAAATGTTGGACAGTAGTTGAGGCACGCCCTGCGATGTGTCGGTGCCCTCCTTGAGCACAATCACTTGAGGCTGCATCATTGGCATTTGTCCGCGTCCTGCCATTCTGTTATTTTTAGGATACTTGATTGAGGTAGCGACAAGCGATTTGTGTGTGCAGAATAGAGAGAAAATTCGAATGAAGAAAACAAACCAAATGGAAGAAGGTGGAACTCGTAAATACGGTGCCTTGTTTGCTATTTTGATCGCCTCTCTTGATCCGCTTGATTGTAATATTACGAGCGGCGCTGCTTGAGCGCTTTTTCGCGTTCTTCGTCGGCAAGCACCAGGTCGCCGTGGTTGACTCGCGCGACGCGGTTGTCGACTGGTGGCGGGTAGGCCTCTTCCAGCTTATCGCTGGCCCAGATGCCGATCATACTAAAGGCCATGAATCCCATGCCCAAGATAACGCGGTGGCGAGGCGCAATGCCCTTGTAAATGTCCCAGAGAGTGCGTTTCGGCGGCGGAGGTCCACTGGGTGCGGCTGGAGCCATAGCTGGTTATAAGCTAGATCACACAGACGATATATTGTTTGTTGAGAAGAAAAGAGAGGATACACAGGAGGGTAGATGATAATCAAGTCGTTAAATAGTCGTTGTGTGTGAGCACGAGCTGAGGCTAACTGCGTAATAATCTGGTGGAACAAGAACCATAGGTCGCTGCGCAAAGTTTGGGCGTTGGGTGCGCACAATACATATCGATTTACTCTCTCTAAATCGATATTCTCATTCCAATATTTTTTAAAGTCTAATGGGTCGCGGAAAATACACAGAGCGCGAGGCGCTGGACGCGCAGCCGGAGCCAACCCTAGAGAGCCCCGTAGCGCGAGTGCTCGGGCCACGCGGACAGCATCTGCACGAAGTTGCAGTTGCGCGCTGCCTAGTAACGGAGGATATTAACCAGCGACTCAACACAGATGGCCAGAGCTGGTTTACGACACTGGTGCAGCTGCCGCCAAAGTTCCGCAGCGTAGTGTGGGTGAAGCGCGGGAGCTACGTAGTGGTTGATCTGGCAGAGCAGCTCTCGGAAAAGATTGGTGGCGAGATCGCGATGGTCCTGATGCCAGCGCAAGTAAAGCACCTCAGACAGAGCAAGCAGTGGCCGACGCAGTACGAAGATGTATTGGAAAATATCCCAGGCCAGAGCCCGCATATACCGGGCAGCAAGGACGCAAGTGGCAAGGCCCAAGCATCAGACAGTGGCGGCGAGAGTGACTCTGATGCAGATGATCTGGTGAGAGGCGGTAACCCCAATCGGCGTCCGATTCCGCAAGACGACGACGACAGCGACGACGACAGCGACGACGACAGCGACGACGATGAGTAGCAAGAGGCGCGTCTTGGGCAGGCCATCCAAAGAGCCGGCTCAGCCAAGGAGCACAACAATCCAGCTCCAAACAAAGAGCAAATAGCAGGGGGTGGATAGACAAGCGGTAAAAAAAATAAGTATTATTAGGGAATATTATATCGTACAAAAATAATGATACTATTACGTGGTGGCAGGAGCAATTGTTGTAACAGGATGCACAGTCAGACGTGATAGGGAAGCGTGGTCGGAAGAGTAGGCACCATGTCGTAGGACTGGCGGCGGCTCTTGTACAAATAGTACACGCGGACGCAGGCGTAGGAGATTGCCAGCACGACCAGACCAGCCAGCGCGTCGGAGATGTAGTGGTTCGCAGTAACAACGATGCAGTATACAGTGACCATAGGGTAAGCGATGGAGCCCCAGCGCAACAGACCACGCAGCCAGTAACGCGGCGAGCGGAGGCTAATAGCGGAGCTAGCAGGACCGACCAGCATGATCCACACCATGGCACACCAGGCGGCAAAGATTGTGTGCTGAGACGGGAAAGCGGCATAGGGGTTGTTGAGAGTCTTGACGGACTCGTCGTTCCAGTCCCAGAGCAGCGAGCCGTGAGCGCCGATGGTGTCCACAAAGGAAAACTCGGTGGTCAGGCAGGCGCCAACGTTGGCACCGGCAGCATTGAGAAAGTCGCAGACTGGGAGCAAGCGCGGCGGCATGGTCGGCACCAGCAAAAAGCCAATAAAAGAGAGCCAAGCGCTCAGAACCCACACGGAGCGCAAGAAGCGGTACTGCTGGGCGGGCGACATGTCAGCAAACGAGGCACGCGTGACCATGGCAGTCGACGTGGCATCGGAGGCGTAGTATGCGGAGGATGAGGGCAGGTCAGGGGCAACGGGCGCATAGTCAGGCGGCGGCGACAGAGGCCGAGCGCTACCTTCGTTCAAGCGCTTCCAGTTGACGCGCGTCAGCTTCCAGCCAAACATGCGCACCATAATGAACACCAGGAATACGACGGTGACAACGGGGTGGACGCCGGCGTAGTAGGTGTTCCAGAAGCTCCAGCCGCCCAGGTAGGCGTCGTGCCAGCGCTGCAGCGGCTGCTCCAGGAAGAGGCCGGAGCTGCGCTCGAACGAGACGATGGCCAGGGCGTTGTGCAAGGCGCGCAGGCGAAAGTCGTGGAAGATCTCGAGCGTGTTGTGGATGTAGGCGGACAGAAAGTTGGTGCAGAAGGTCAGGGCCAGTAGCGCTATCTCGGTGAGTCCCAGTAGGGCCAGGCCTACTACGGCCTGGCGCTGGTGGCTGGCGGGGCCGGCCACGCCAACCACGATTTTGCGCCTCAGCTGGCGGAAGAGGAACGAGAAACGCCGCTTCATCGTAATAAGAAGAGAGAGGTATGTTGGGCAGCGTCACCGAGTAGTGCAACTAGAAAATAACAACAAATTTAACAAATATAACAGAATAAAAAGTTTGCAAAAGAAAGAGGAACATGCCGGCGGCCCAGCCCTTCTTAAGAGGGGAGGCGCGATACAAAGGCCTGGGCCAGTGCTGACAGCTGACAAAGGAGGGAGGGACGCTGCTGCCAAGCTAGGCCAACAATGCCTTATTGAAAAGGCCCCTTTTTGTGGCAATTTGATCTTGTGCGATACGGCGAGTTCCGCTATCCCAACGACAGCAATGTCGCTTCGCGCCGAGTGCCCCCGCCCCCAAGCGGCGCAGGCTCGGACGGCTGAGCAGAGAGGGATGCTCGTGACGGTTGGGCCCGCCGGTCGCTACCAGTGCCTGAGCAGACGGCTGGTCCGCTTGATTACGCGAGCCAGCCAATGCGATGGTTGCTTGGTGCGCCAATTACACAAGACGCTCCCTCCCCCCAAAGCCAGCGCCAAGCGGATATCCGCTTCTCGGCGGAACGTTCCACACGCGCAGGAATACTCGGCGTGCCGAGCTTTCTCCGAAGGCCAAGAGGATATATCACAGATTTGATTAGGAGTAAATGGTAAATCAGCGCCTACTTGCGAGACGGCGACCCGCCACGGCTGCCGCCAGGGCCCAGGCCAGTGCGCCGCGGAGCGCCGCCAGACGCGGCGGCGGCGGCGGCGTGGTGGTAGGGCCCCGGAGACATGGACAGGGCGCGGCTGACGGCGCCAGGCCCGGCGCTGGGCGCAGCCGGCGACGCAGCAGGCATCCTCTGCGGGGCGCGGCTGGCGGCGCGCCATTCGCCGCGCTGGGGCAGCGGCATGTGCAGGCCGTGGCGCACAGAGCGAGCGCCGGGGTTGCGCTCGGCGCTGGCGTCGCGCGGCCGATCGCGTGGCCGGTGCAAGTCGTGGCTGGCGCCGTGGAGCAGCTGGTGCTGCGACGGCAGAGGAGGGGGAGGGGGAGGCGGCGGCGGCGGCGGCGGGGGTGGCGGTGAGGGTGGCGCAGTCATCGGCAGAGGCGTGGCGGCCGACAGAGCGCCCCCATTGGCGGCCGACGGTGCAGGGCCAGGGCCAGGGCCCTGACCAGGGTCGGCGCCCTCGGCGGGCTTTGGCGCGGCGCTCTCGCCGTCGCCCTCCTTGGCTTCCGCCTCGCCGCTTGCGGGCGTCGCAGTGTTGCCGCGCCGCCGCTTGTTGTACTCCTCCAGCGACAGCCGCTGCTTCTTGACTGGCGCGGCGGATTTGGCCGAGGGATCGGCGGCGGCGGCAGCGTCTTCCCGGGGCTCGGCCTGCGCGGTGCTGGGTCCTTCGCTCGCAAGTCCGCTGTCGGACGCGTCCAGAGACACAGGCGCTACGCGGCTGCCACCAGCCGTGCCGCTCGGCAGCGGCTGCTCCAGCAGGGCAGCAGCATCGGTAGGGGGCGGCGTCGGCGCGTCGGCATCGGTCGGCAGGGACTTTACCAGGGCTTGGTCGTCCCCAGGCGTGGTCGCTCCGGGCGACAGCTCCCGCACCGTGGCCAGGAGGCTGACAGGCCCACCGCCGGGCAGCGGCGATGGCGACGGCGACCGCGCGGGCTCTGGCGGCCTGCTGGCTTCGCGCTCGAAAGGCGTTGCCTCGCTCATTTCGACGTCGCGCTCAATCTCGGCGCCGCGCTCGATCTCGGCGCCGCGCTCGATCTCGGCGTCACGCTCGATCTTTATGGCGGGCGCGCCAGACGAGAGCGGCATGGTGTAGGCGCGCTTTGGGCTGGGGCAGGCGCCCAGGCCGGCAGCAGGCGGCAGAAGCGCGCTCTGGCAGCCGCCGCCGCCACGCACGTCGGCCCGCTCGAGGTACTGACTCATCCACAGCTTCTTCAGCGGCAGGCTGCACCCGGGCGACGACGCCTTGCGCGGCACAGGCGAGCCGCTGGCCGACCGCGGCCGCTTGCCGCCCTCGGCGCCGAGCGCGCAGCCCGCCGCGTCGTGCGCCTGCGCCTGCGCCGGCGCGCCCGGCTTGCGCTTGCGCGACTGCGACTGCGACCGCGACTTGGCGCTGCTGTTGCTGCTGTTCCTGCTGGGCACGCGCTCCATGGCGGCTGCGCTGCTGCGGCGCCCGTTGGCGGGCGGCTGCTGCTGATGACTGATTAAGTGCTGCTGATGATGGCCGAGTTCGTCGGCGGCGTCGTCGCCGTCGCTGCTGCAGTCGCCGACTATGGGCGCAGGCGGCGCTATGGACAGCATGCTGCGCGCGTCGCCGTTTGCGTTTGCAGCGCCGCGGCCGGCAAGCGGGCTCTCTGGGCTGGCGCGCAGCCCCGCCGCGCTGCCCTTGCGCGAGTGCGCGGCGGCAGCGCGATCCGCCGGGGGCTGCTCGCCGTGCGCGGCGTCGGCGGCGTCGGCGTCGCTCTTGTGCGGGCGGCTGGGGCGCCGCCTGATGGCCGCGCCCGCGTCGGGGCGCGCGGGCGCCTCCTCGACGCCGAGCATGGCGAACAGCCGCCGCACGCCGCACTGGGCGTCGGCGCAGGCGCACGTGATCCCGCCGAAGGCCTGGCGCCAGACCTTGCTCATGCGGCGGCCCTCGGGGCGGCCCAGGTAGTCCTCGGCGTCGCCGGCCGCCATGCGCGCCACGGCCGGCAGCTCGCCGTCGCCCCACTCCCAGCCCACCGTCAGCTCCTCGTCGGCCTGCACGCCGCGCGTGGCGAACAGCCCCAGGCGGATCGCGCTGTCGCCGCCCGCCGGGTCGTGCATGCTGCGCAGCGCCGCGTTGGCCGCGCAGCTGCGCCGCACGCACCGCGCGTCCGACCCCTGGCGCCGCGCGTCGACGCACAGGTCGATGTCGGGGTAGAAGTGCGAGTGCGGCCGCGTCGTGCGCAGCAGCTCGTAGTAGTTCTTCGGGTCCTCCTTGTACGCCGCCTTGAGCTGCACCTGCCCGCGGTACTCGCATATGTAGCGCCCCGCCGCGATCGCCGAGCGCGCAAACAGCCCGATCTGCGCGCGGTCGCTGCTGGCAAAGCCCCTGTACACGGGCGCCGCCTGTGCCATTTCGCTGCTGGGCATGGCCACCAGCGCTGGTGGCATTTCACTGCTTGCCACCGCCGCCCTTTCACTATTCGCCACCGCCGCCATTTCGTTGGTTTCGTTGGAGGGCGTTGCAGATACTTCCATTTCGTTGGTTTCGTAGCCGGGCCTTGCACGTACTTCAATTTCATTGCCGGGCCTTGCACGTACTTCAGAGCCCGCCGCCGCCTCTGCTGCCAGCTGGCTGAGCACGCTTTGGAACAGCACTTGCACGTCCGCCCCAAGGATGTTGTGGTCGATGGTCGTGTAGCTGCCGTCAAATATAACCGGCACCTCTCGCCCCGTGGGCATCGACGCGGGGCTCGACGACTCTCTGCTGCCGGCCGTCCTTGCTGTCTTTGGCCGCGGCGTCTTCGCGTCTGGCGCTCGCTTTCGGCGCTCGCTGGGGTCGTCGGCTCGCTTGACCTTCCCGCCCACGTACTTTGGCCGCTTGCGCGCCTCCTTTACGTTCCGGCTCTCGGTCTCTAGTCGTCGTTTTTGGTAGTCGACTGCTCTCTATGCAGAAAAAAAAGTCGCAATTGTTGTCAACAAATTAGTAATTCACAGTGAGCGAGTAGTTAGCTGCGTTCACCCCCCCCCCG
>JANJYR010000001.1:64261-104245 GCA_027478835.1 Coemansia sp. RSA 25
ATTTTTTTATTTTTATTTTTGACATTTGCCGAGCGAGGCTTCTTCGTCCCTCCCTCCCTTCCTTCCTCTTTGCCCAATCCTCTCAAAGAACACGGGTTTCTTTTTTAGCTCAAGTCGGCGTTGGCCTGGTGGCAGAGTGGAGGGAAAGAAAGAAAGAAAAAAAAAAGAAACACGGGTTTCTTTGATGGTGACGCAGCAAGGATACTTGCTTGGGCTCAAGCGGCAGATTTAAAACCCAGCTTTCTCGTTGTTAGGGTACCTCCTCCTCTTTGCTTCACCGTTTCTCCTTTTTTCTCCTTTTTTCACGCCTATATACTTTGTAATATGGACCTGGTCTCTCGCCCGCAGCAGCCCTTGCAACAGCAACAACAACAACACTTCTGTGGCCACGCTACCGACGCTGCTCTCTCACATCCGCGCCGCCGCGTAAAACAGCTCTCGTCCGTCAAGGCATGGTGCCAGACTTATGGCATGGATATCGTCGATTCTGAAAACGACGCCGAACTCCCCTCTTACCAGTCCTTCCCCGACTTGCGCCGCCTTTTGGAAGAAGAGTGCGCCGAGATTGAGCGCAGAGACGCTGCTGCCAAGGCAAAGCTTGACGCTCGCATTAGACGTCGCAACAGTGACCCGCTAGCCGACTCTGTTACAACTAGTAGCAGTAGCAGCCTCATGAACTCGATATACCGCCTCATCCCTGTGCTCAGCGCCACCTCTTCAAAATGAACATTCTCATACACTTGTATTTTCCCTTTGTATTTATGAAATCAAAAACAATATTGCTCTCTCACTGCAGGGATGCTGCGCAAGGACATCCCGTGGTAGCAAAGCTATAAAAAAAAGCCCCTTGTTATTGTGGCTCTGGCAGAGAGACAGACAGAGAGGCTGGCGCCGAGCCAGCATCGATGCTCGCTTACCGGGGGAGGGGGGGGGGTAAAAATCGCTCTTCGCGTCGTGTTGCTGGACATGTGTCGCGCCATGGCTTTTAATATAACTTGTCGTTACATGTGCTTCAAAGTATGAAACTATATAGCGTACTTGGTCTTGCCCACCTCGCTTATCGCGCAGATGTGGTCCAGGTCGCGGAAAATGTCGTTGTAGTCCAGGCAGTACCCGACGACAAACAGATCAGGCACCGCAAATCCAACATAGTCAGGGATGTATCCGCACGACAGCGGCGTCTTTTTCAGCAGCAGCGATGCGACCTTGACCGACTTTGGCTCGTACTTGCTCAGCGTCTCTAGCAGCTTCTTCATTGTCTTGCCCGTGTCGATGATGTCTTCGACCAGCAGCAGGTTCTACGCGAGTGTGAGATTGAGTGAGAACAATAAGTTTGTTTGGTTTTACTGCATATTACCGAGGCGCAGTCAGCCAGTCAGCCAAGCCTTCCTCTCTCTCTCCCCACCCCCATTTCCTTTGGTAAATGGCCCGGTGCAGGTGGAGAAAAAAAAAAGACACGAGCTGCAGGTGCGGATGTCAAAAATTGCGAGACAATTGCTCGTGGTTGCATGATGCACATACACGCGTGCACATGTATGAGCATTAAGCCCAAAATATTGAACAAAAGAATCCTTACCTTGCCCTTGAGCTCGGATAGCTCCTTCTCGGTCATTGAAATGTGCACCTGCCCAGTCGACTTGTCGTTCTCGTAGCTCTTGACGCGGACAAAGTCCAGCGTCATTGGCAACGTCTTGCCCTCCTTGTTGAGCGCCTTCTTCATGCAGTTGACCAGGTCGCTAAAGAACTGATGTCCGCCCTTGAGGACGCAACAGACAACTACGCGCTCATTGTCGTACTCTGATGTAATGAGCTGCGCCAGCTTGGCAATGCGGTCCATGATCAGTCCGTGTGGAATCAGAATGCTCTCTACATCGTCCGAATAGTGCCCGGGGATCACAAAGTGGTCAAGCTTGTATTTGAACTTGTCCTCGAGGACATCGATCCACTGCGAAGAGTCTGCTGGCATGCTGCTGTTGTGATAAATGTAGTATATTTTAGTAGGCAAGAGAGCGGTGACAAGAAGGGTTAGAGAGCGAAAGATAACGACTTTTTTTTTGGTTGCACGATGATAATCGGGAGTAGATCTAATTATGCTCCCCTGTCGTCGCTGTAAGCTGCTCTGGCCAAGAGAGCTAGGCAGCCAGAGTTTGTTTTTCATTTCCAGCCTTATTTATCGTTGCTCTTATTGCTCTCTTTTTTTTACTTTCTATTTTCTATTTATTTTCTTCCATTTTGCTTGCAGTAGGTAATCTCTGCGGCTCAAACTCACAAATCAGCCGGACATAGCATGCGTGGAGGCGGAACCGGGTACTACTCGAGAGGAAGCGGCAACGCTGGGCAAACGCGCGGAGGCGGTGGCAGTTCGTATCATAGAGGTGGCGGCGGCGGTGGTGGTGGCGGCCACCACCAGCACCAGCACCAGGGCGGGCACGACGATCGCGACAGCAAAGAAAAGAAGAAGCGCGATGCGATTTTTGATCTCAAAAAGTATACCGACAAGAGCATCCGCGTCAAATTCATGGGTGGTCGCGAAGGTACGCATTGCCAACAAGAGAGGCAAAAGGACTGCAATGTGGCTCTCTAGATGGATGAATACCAACATTTATACGATTATCTTGCTTGCTATAGTGACGGGCATTCTAAAGGGATCGGACCAGCTGCTAAACATTGTCCTGGACGATGCAAAGGAGACCATTCGCGGTAAGCACTGTCAAATACTACAGCAAAGCGCTCAAGAGCCACGCGATGCACCAACTAAACATCCGCTACTTTCTCTTAACTGTAGATCCAGAAGACACAGAGTCATCAGAGACACGGCTGCGGCACATTGGGCTGGTTGTGCTGCGCGGACCCAGCATAATCCTGGTCTCGCCAACTGACGGCTCAGAGGAGATCGAGAACCCCTTCGTCCAAGCCGAGTAGATTGCGAGTTGTTGCTTTTAGTCAGCGTACCAAATGAATAGCAGCACCCACACTGCCGGAGCATGTTCCAGGCAAGCTCTCGTGTCACCCGCACTTGCTTTTTTTTATATCACTTTCCCCGCAAATGCCAAGTGAGCGGCTTTGCTAGAAAATGGACACGTCCACCCCCTTTACAGCAAAGACGTTCTTGTCCACGTGAAGGAGGCGATGTCTCTTGAGTGGCGGACAGCTTTGCAGACCACGATCCCTTTTGCTTGCCTTCCTAGTTTTCTTGTCTTACTAATTTACAAGAAAAGGTTGCTTATCTCTTTCCTCGCTACTGCCGGTCTGTGCCTGCCAGAACTTGATGGTCGGTCGCTGTCTGTCCACTCGCTCATTACTTTACGCCCTCGCACTACTGGGATTACTATTGTCGCTGGTGTTCTATACGCATTCACCAAGGCCAGCTATGGTGTCGCGGACTGCCTCTGCGCAGCTCGATGTCGTGTCACTGTCACTTGCCACCTACGGGCTGGCGGGACTGCCCACAGAGCTAGGGAAGAAGGTGGCTAGCGCGCTGCAAGTCATTGAGGAGGCCATCGAAAGATACGGGTAGGTTTCAGCATACGGAGCAGCGGCAGTTCTGAACTCTAGATCAACTGCGAGCACATCCTACAATGTCTGCCTCTAACCAGTTCTCCACCTCATCTCTTTCCTTCTTTTTCATTTGTATAGGCCGTCACATCTAGCGCTGAGCTTCAACGGCGGCAAGGACTGCACGGCGCTGATGCACTTGGTACGAGCAGCGCTATACAAGCATTCGACGGATTCCGGCGACGCCACGAGCAGTAGCGTGCCGCTAGTGTCGCTGTATATTCAGTACAAGAAATCGTTCTCGGAAATGGATGCATTTGTGCAAAAGTCCGTAGCACGCTACGACCTGGAGCTAGTTAAGCAGAGCGGGCCAATGAAGCGGGGCCTGCAGTCGTTCAAGGAGAGCTACCCAGAGATCCAGGCGATCTTTGTAGGCACGCGGCGCGATGACCCGTACAGCGACAAACTCCAGTTCTTCTCACCGACGGACCCTGACTGGCCGCAGTTTATGCGAGTCAACCCGATCCTCGACTGGACGTTCGACGACGTGTGGGGCTTTATGCGGCAGGCCGACGTGCCCTACTGCTGCCTCTACGATCAGGGATACACGTCGCTGGGCGATGTGGACTCGACAACGCGGAACCCAGCTCTTCTTAAAGACGGAAAGTACCAGCCAGCGTGGACGCTGGTGAATGGAGAGCTGGAGCGCAGCGGGCGCTCGACGCCATCTGGCGCAACTGGCTCGTCGTCGGCTGCATCGGGGCTGCCTGTCCCTATCCGAGAGGCTACAACAGATCGCAGTCCGAGTCGTGAATCCATGCCTTAGCCTTATGCCCTGCTGGCGCCCCTCCCTTTCATCTAGAAGTCTGTTCTCAGCGCACCTATTTATATACGCTTTTCACACATTGCTTAGACCTGGTAGCATGCTCTTCACAAGGTGCCTTGCAGCCGATTAAAATGATCGCCAGACTACGCGCGCTCATTGGCAGATGAGCACCTCTGGCAGTTTAACCGGCCAAGTCGGCTCCACGCGCCTATGTGAAGCAAAGGCACAGGCAGGAGGAAACACCTGGCGCCCAATATGAGCCGCTCACGCTGGGCTTAGCCGGAATGGATGAGTTGGTGGCCTGGCGCTACCGTGTCGCTGGTGAAAAAAGGAGCCAAACCTAATCGATGGGCCGCCGTTAAAAAGCACAAAGAAACTAAACTTGGGATTCGCGGGCGATCTGCAACATTTGCATGTCATGCACAAGGCTCAGAGGAATCCCCTCTTGCGCTTCGCCTGTGGTCCTTGCGCCTTTCTTCTTTCAGCCATTGTCCTGAGGCTTCCTTTATTTCTTTTCCTTCCCCACACGCATTCGACCGCCGGCTCCGTCGCCTTGTCCTTCTCCACGCCTCGCCTCTCACTTGGTTTGGACCTGCGCTGCAGCTCCAATTGTTCGGCTGCTGCTGCTCATCATTAGCGTCGCTCTCGGACAACTAAACACGCGCTCGGACATTTGGCCGTAGCGCTAGCACCGCTCTGCTCCTCTCTTATTGCCCTCTCACTGCCTCTGCTACTCTTGCTTGCTTGGAAGCTTACTGTATTTGCTGCTCTACTACGCATTCGCCCTCTTTCGCCTTGCTACGCTCTCTCTCTCTCGTTGCCATTATCTTGTGCGTGCTCCGACATATAGCGGCATTGCTGTGCCAAGCATGACTGTGTTTGCTCTGTGAGGCATTTTTTGTTCGGCAATCCCTCACACTCGACTCTATTACCTATTCTCTACATCTTGACTCTCTCCCTCTCTCTCTCTCACGCTCATGGCTCATGTTGACACCAGCAGCCCTCGGTCAAGGCTCCCGCGCGCTCCGCTCACAGGCATTCCTGGAGTTGGCCGCCTTTCTAACCAGCAGCAGCAGCAGCAGTCACAACACTCATCGGGTCCTGCACTTGCCTCCAGCCTAGCCAGAGACGCCGCCCTTGCCCACGCACCAAATGTACGTACCTGCTTGCACAACTCTGTGCACTATTATTGTGCGATGCCGCCGCCCCCTTCCTTAGCCAAACAAGGCACACGCTACCGAGAATGCAGGCAGGCATTGTATACGATTGCCCGCTAATGTTTGTTCTGGGCGTAACTCTGTTGCTTGTCTTCCCTTTATAGAAGGAAAGGAGCGCCGTGTTTGTATATTGCCACAGCTCGGGCACTACGCTGCTGTATCTCGAATCGATGCTCAAGCAGCTGGCCTCGAGGTATCCCGAGCACACGCTAAACTACGGCGTTGTTCTCCGAGACCACACGCTGTACCCACGAGACCGGATCCGCGTCAACGGAAGCCCCGTCGACAGCAGCATATTCGAGCAGTGTAGCAGCGAGTGCAGGCAGAAGCTAGAAGCCGAGGGCTCGCGAATCAGTCAGCTCGGCTGCTCGT
Organism: Coemansia sp. RSA 25; assembly: GCA_027478835.1. Taxonomy (NCBI): domain Eukaryota; kingdom Fungi; phylum Kickxellomycota; class Kickxellomycetes; order Kickxellales; family Kickxellaceae; genus Coemansia; species Coemansia sp. RSA 25. Next base: position 70,172 of record JANJYR010000001.1, read on the forward strand.
TTGTAGAAAGGCTCGACACGATGGTCGTCAGCATCGCCCTCCGCATATTCGACCGCCAGAATGTCACAGCCATCGCCATGGCTATGCCACACCCACCCGCCACACCAGGAGCAGCAGCGCCGACGCCAACTCCGAGTGGGGCTGATACAAGCTCGCCAGCTACTGCTGCTACCTCATGGTACATGGAGCAATTAGTGATGGAGGTGTTCGGCCCAAAGATCGTCATTTGCGGCTTTGAGCCTCTTTCTGGCTACGCCGAAAGTATACCCGAAGAGTGGCAAAAGAGCCTTGTCTACCTGATGCGCCGGCCAGTGCACGTAATCTCAGCCTCGCAGCCAAAGCTCGTGCGCGTGCAATTGCACAGCCTTGCCATGCTATTCGGCATCACGATCGAGCTTGCTCAAGCGCTCACGGCGTTCCCGGCCTGCCGCGACCTCCAGCTTGGCATATTCGGGCCAGACCAGCACCAGTACGCCAAGCTAGCGCTCGCCATTAGCCAGACGTGGGCGTTCAGGCACGGTCTGCTCAGATCGCGCTCGCAAAACCAGACAGGAGGCGAGTACACAGCCGCAATGGCGCTGAGCCCAGTTCGGAGCACTGCTGCTACCAAGCTCGTACCACCCAGCCCGTATCAGACCCAGATTCAAAACACACTTCGGGACACGTCATCGTGGATGCTTCGCGGGCTGAGCAGCGCTTGCAGCCCAGGGTTCTTCCACTCCGTTCCCGGCGAGCCCAAGCACAGGCCATCTTGGCACTACAGCTGGGCAGAGACACCAAGCGACTTTGCGCGCACTGGTGCTTGGTTTAGCGGCGTGTGCCAGCCCACGCCGACCAAACACCGGCTGCTGCTTATCCACCTCCCAGAGTCATTCGTATCGGCAGTGCGGCACCAGAGCGAATCCGACGGCACATGGCTAAAGTCTGACTATCGCGAGCTGCTAAAATCGCTTTACATCCCGCTTCGCAGCATCTCTTGGACCAGCTGCGTGTTTGCTGCCGATACGCTAAACGAGTCCAACGTCATGGACTCGAACGTTCCGCCAACCCTTGCACAATACGCTTTGCGTGACTACTGGGCCCAGCTCACGGGCCTGCGCACAAACCAAATCCACATTGCGCCTAGCCTGGCTTGTGCGCTAAGGCTTATAACGGCAACATGTGCAGCGTCGCATTCACAAGTCGAGTCTGTCAAAGGGTGTGGCTATGCAGACAGCTCACGCGCTGACGCGCCCTCCAGTATGCTGCCGTCCTTTATTCCAGGTCGGCGTGGCATATTACTAGAGGCGGCCTCGCCTCCGCTGCGGCCCTCGCAACTCGTTCAGCCATCGCCATCTGGTAGTGGCAACAGCCTGCTTCCTACGTTCTCACGACCATCTCTGGCACTCAGTCGAACTGCTGTCGTCAGGCCTGTCACCTCGGCGGACAACCTTCGCAACATACCCCGCAAGCTGTCATTTGGCATCGGTAGCGACATGACAGCCTCGCTGCCATTCCGATCGCCAAGGCAGCTATTGGCACAGGCAGCCACTTCCAATCCTGCTGCAGCTCCACTATTCGACATACTAGTTACCGGATCCAAGTCGTTTGTCCGGTCCACGTTGTCAGTTACCCAGCGATAGTACTATTTTAATTTGCCTAATGTTCAATTGTAATTGCGTGTAAGTATCCCTAGGGTAGCACGGTGTGTTTGTCTTTCAGCTGACGGCGACTGACGGAGGCATCGCTTGTGAGGGGCACCAGGCCACGAGCAGCAGGCGAGTTTTCTTGTGAAAGCGATACTAAGCGAGAGGACGATACGCGAGTCCGCGACGGGCACTGCAAGGTTGATGCGTTCTCTGACATTGATTTTTGAGCCAAGCGAGGTCGGACCCGATCTTCACTCGCAGCAGCCGATGCACTGGATGTTGGCTGTCGGTCCTTGGCCCTTGCTGCTGTAGTGTGTTGTTTCTGCTGCTGCTGCTGCTGCCGAGTCCCCGCTTGGCCGTAAGTGGAGGCATTGCCTTGCTTTCGCGTGGCCAATGGCTGGCGCGTAGACACAACTCGGACAATTTCGACTTCATCAGTGCTTTCCTCTCCTGACGAGGAAATGTTTATCGTGGTCAGCATGTTCGTCAACAAGTCAATATCTTGCCTGTCGCAGACGTGGCTAGATGGCTCGCGGGTCGATGCAGTCAAGTCAATTACAGCGGATAGTTGCACTGGCGACGATTTAGAAGGCGTGACATTCGGGCTGACAGCAGTACGTCGACAGCGGAGGCTACCCAGCGACATGGACAGGTCCGCAGCAGGCGACCCAGAAGGCGACTCTTGCAAATGAGGACATGGTGGCACACACAGAATGTAAGTGCCTGTAGGAGACGGCAGCGAGGACGAAGAAGTCGACGAAAGCGATATGGGCGATAAGTCGGCCACTGGTCGACCACGGCTGGCTAGAGCCGCCGTGGCTACCGGAGTTCCCGACATCTGAATAGGCGACAGCGCGAACCTTGGCTGAGAAGCGAGCTGTGCAGATGGGAAGCCGCGCCCCCCTCGACCTGCGCTCAGTAGCACGGGAGGAGTGTCAGCATCGCTGAGTACACCAGTAGGCGACTGAAAGAGCGATATGTTGCTAATGTCAGCCAAGTAGCTCCGCATATACTCGTCGTTGTGACACGGCACGCACAGAGTCTGAAACCCATCGAGGCCGCACAATCCGCCTCCATGCTTAACGTCGACCTTGTGCGCAGCCTCCCAGAACATGCCCTTGGTGAACTCGTACTCCATGCTGGCCAGTGGGCGCTTGGCTTTCTTCTTCCACTCGGGTGCCCGCCTAGCCAGCATCTTAAACATGCCGATGCGCTCGCTCAGCGTGGTGCAGGCCACGGCTTGCTCAAACAGGGCGTTGGTGTCGACTCCGCAGTCGTAGCATATCCCACCGTCGCGCAGGAACAGCTGCCGCCGCACGTACTGGTTGTCTCGACGCATACGGTGCTCGTGTGCGCAGCCCTGACCAAACTCGGTCTCGAGGTACGGCCGGCTGCTGGGTGGCGCGCAAAACAACGCCTGGCGCGTCGCCGTCTCCTCGCTGCACCACAGGCAGAGCGGGTGCCCGCGCGGTCCGCGGAGCAGACGCTCGTCGTACACAATGCCGTTGCTCCTCTTGATTGAGCGCAGTACGCCCGGCAGCCACCGCTCGTATCGCAGCTCTGGGTACCGCTCCATCAGCATGGTCACTGGCCAGCACTCCTCCTCTCGAGGAACTAACTGCCGCGCAGTACTGCGTGGCGTCGCTCGCTGGTCTCTATGCTGAGGGTGATTAGCTGTCGTTGGCGTCCACCATGGCAAAGTCAAAGCGGTCGACGAAATCATCGTCGATGCTACCCTTGGACCCTGCCCTTACTTTTGAAGTGGGGCTACTGCTATTGGAGTCAAAGTAACTAAATAAGGGAAAGCACTGGCGTGGAATGTAAAGGCAACAAACACAAGCGATACACGCGAGGGCACCTTGGCAAATTCAAATAAGGGGAATAACAATATAATGATAGTTGTAAACAAATCTAGACAGGAACAAAAAAGGATTGAGCAGCGACCCCATCCCCTACGCAGCGTGTGGCGCTGCAGCCACGCAACAATGTACATTATTCGCCTACGAATTTTACTGTCGAGAGGATAACACCCGCAGCAACACCCACGTTAAGCGAGTCGATGTAGCTGGGGATGTCTGAGGGTGTGGGTATGTGTATGTCGATATCGCTCAGACTCTGGAGCCCGAAGCTCACGCCCTGGCCCTCGCTCCCCAAGACCAGAACAGTCGGGCCGCTCAGCCGCGTGATGCGGTCCAGCGGAGAGCGCTCATCGGAGCCATTCTCAGCCTCTCTGACCGTTGTGCAGACAACCGTCCAGCCGTTCTCGCGAGCCTTGGCAAGCACCTTGGGCATATCGTTCGACCTGTAAATGGCCATGCACTCCATGGCACCCGCGCTGGTCTTGGACACGATGGGCGATGGACGGCACGCGCACTTGCCGCTCAGCATAACGCCGTCGGCACCAAAGAACAGGGCAGTGCGGATGATCGACCCTAGATTGCGCTCGTCCTGTATGCCGTCCAGGCATACCAAGAGCGGGAACTTGCGCCGGGGCTCCAGCTCAATCACGCCTGTCACCAGATCGACCGAGTATCTGCCGTTGACCAGTGGACCCAGACTGTGCAGCCGAACGGCGTCTGACTTGCTGACCTTTAGCAGAACGCCCTGGTGGTTGGCGCCGTATATGGCGGCAGTCATATCGGCCTTTGACACCTCCTTTACTGGCAGGAGCTGGGCCCTGGCCATGTCTATGAGCTCGCTCATGTCGTGGCGCGGCTCATCGCCCATGAACCCGCCCTGATAGTATAGGCCGTAGATCTCACGCCTTCCCTGCGTCATGGCGGCCTTTATAGGCGAGTTGCCGTACAGCAGCTCCATTTTCGTGTTGCTCATTTCTATGCCGCAGCTGCCAGCGCTTCTGAATTTGAGCTTTACGGGATTACCATGGCTGGGAATTGGCGCTTTGCCAGGCTGTAGGCTAACATTTTTGCGGCGGTCATTGCCGTAAAAGCGGCGAGCAATTCTCCCTGCCACCGATCCGCTCGGCAGCAGTAGCTCACTGCAGAGACCGGTCTTTGTTCGCCGCGCCGTAGTGACAAACATAAGAAATAAAAGATAGAAAGAAAAAAAGCAAAATAGAGGAAAGAGAAAGCCAACCTTTTCTGGCACCACAAATCGCGAGATATCGCGTGGTGAAGCCATCTTTTCTCTACATCTTTTTCGATAATTATTTACATCACTCTATGCGCAAAGCATCAACAACAGGACCAATAAAACGCGCAGAAGTTACGCTGAGCAACCTCTGGGAGCTCCCGCCATTAACACCCAAGGCATTGATGAAACCACCAACTGATGCCTCTAGACGGCCATCTGCTTTGCGGCAGAGGAGGAGCGCCAGAGCCGCCACTGGCGACATATCGACGACGAGCGAGGTGATCAAAATCGATGACAACAGCCAGGATCTCGAGTGTATAATGGTGGAGCCAGAGCTGCCAGCTCAGAAGAAGCCCAGGAACGCGCCGGCGCCTAGTGGCAGTTCGCGCAGAGCAGCTGTTGCGCGTATGCCGGTGGTTTTGGTCAGAATCGATGACACGGACGACGACGACGACTTTGTCAAGACAACAAACAAGCGCAAACACCTCAAAGCGAGCAATGTTGTTGTGAGCAGCGACAGTTCGGACGTCCAGCCCGTGCCAACAAAGCTGGCGCGGAAATGGTCCATTGAAAACATCTGTCTGCCGTCATCGCCGCCATTGCTGCGACATGGGAGCCCGACAGTCGAGCGACACAACAGCCAGTCGCAGCCTACCATATCAGACATGTTCTCGCAAGAGACGCTGGTGGCCAACATGTCTCGCGCTAACACAGCAGGCTCGACATCATCCATTGCCATGCGTCATCTGGAGCTAGTGGCCTCAAAGGCTAGTGCGCAGCAGTACAGACGCACGGCGTCGGCCAGCAAGGAGGCGCTGAAGGGCGTAAATGCCGAGCTCTTTGACGACCCGATTGACGAGTTTCTCACACAGAACGTTGTCACCAGATCAGCTACGGCTGACCACGGCAGCGAGAAAGACTCGCAGGATGGCGGGTCTTCGCCAGCGCTGCCGGGGATATCGCAATGGTACGCGGACAACCGCGAAAGGTACATTGGCGTAGGCGATGACAGCGATGCGGCACCCCACGGCTTCGAGTCAACTGACGACATTGGCATTAGAGCGGATTCTGAGCAAGACGGCGACTCTCGGCCGCAGTCGCCGCTGGAGGGGTTCTGCGACCTGCGGGAACTTTCTAGGACGGGCGGCAGCGGAGCGAGCATTTACTTGAACCAGTTTGGGCCAGCAGTGCGGCAGCAGGAGTCCCAGCAGGCATCCCAGCAGCGAAGCGGCGGCAGAAGCAGAGGTGGGCGCCGCAGCAGAGGAGGAGTGGCACCCAGCTCACGCTCTCGTCCCAACAGCAGTGGAGTGAATAGAGGCAGGCGACGAGGACAAGGGCGAGGACGTGCGCGAGGACGTGGGCAGCAAGCGCCAGCAGCTGGATTTGGCGGGATCCGACCAGTCACAAGCTCTCGAGCAGCAGCAACAACAACACCAACACCAATTGCATATAACTACTACGCAGATGACGGCTACCTCGACGTCGCACCTTCGCTGAACTGGGAGGGCGGCGGCACATCGCGGTTTGGGTAAACTCATAGAGAAATTTTTTAAAGTAAACCTAAAATAAACTGTTGTGCCTGGCACGAGGCTCATATGCCAGCAGAACTTGCAACAATGCTTCATGAATAAGAAAGCACCCTGACCTAGGGTCGCACTCTATATTTACAATAAAATAGTAGGGTTTGATTATATTTTATTATTATTATTATATATATTTTTTACAGCGTAAATGCGCCGATGGCCACGGCGAGGTTGCGCTTGGTGGTCATGATGCTGTAGACCGGCGTGCTCTTGGTCCGCCATGTTTTGAGGAGAGCGTCGCTCTCGGGCGTGCGATTCGCCTTCCAGATGCCGGCGGCGTCGCGCTTCTTGGGGTCTGCGTCGCGCTTTTTGGGATCGGCGTCGACATCCATTGCATCGGCGTCCGTTGCGCTGTGCTGGCGCTGGACGATGAGGGGGTGGTCGCTGGCGTCGCTCGAGCGCTTGACGTCCCAGGCGCGGACGGTCTCGTCGGCCGACGCCGAGAGCAGCAGCGTGCCCTCCTGGCTGAAGGCGAGCGAGTAGATGGGGCCCGTGTGGCCGGTCAGCGAGAGCATGCGGCGGCCTGAGCCCAGGTCCCAGACGCTGACGGTCTGGTCCTCGCCCGCCGACGCCATGATGCGGCCGTCGGGCGACACGGCAACGGCGTCGACGGACGCGGTGTGGCCGGTGAAGACGCGCACGCACGAGCCGCGCTGGACGTCCCACAGCCGCGCCGACTTGTCGGCCGACCCCGTGACGACGTACTTGGCGTTGGGGTGGAAGCGCACGCAGTTGACGTCGGCCAGGTGGCCGGCGAAGACGCGCAGCGCGTGGATGTGGTCGCAGCTCCACAGGCGCGCGGTGCGGTCGTGCGACGCGGTGGCAAAGTAGAAGCCCTGCGGCGCAAAGGCCACGTCCCACACAGGGTGATTGTGGCCCTTGTAGCACACGACGTTGGTGTACGTGTCCAGGCTCCACAGCCGCGCCGTGGCGTCCTCGGCGCACGACACTAGGTACCGGGCGTCGGCGCTGATGTCGAGCCCGAACACCGCGCCAGAGTGCCCGACGAGCTTGCGGCAGGACGGGGTCGGCGCCTCGCTTCGCAGCGCCTCGTTCTTCAGGCTCCAGATCTTCACGTACGACTCGGAGAACCCGCCCGCAAGCAGCGACAGGTCGGGCGACACGGCTGCGCACGTCAGCGCGCCGGCCGTGTTGTGCAGCGTGTACATGCACACAGACGGGAGCGCCGCCGGGCCCAGCGCCACGCGCTTGCGCAGCGCCCGCAGGTCGGCGATCTGCTGCGCCACCTCGGCGCCGTGCGGCGGCGGCATCGGCAGGGTGTCGGTCACGTGGCTGCGGCGCTGCTGCTCGACCTGCGCGAGCGTGCCGACCAGCGCCTCGGCCTCGCGCGCCGCGGCGTCCTTGTGGAGGCGCCCGGCCTCCGCCAGCAGCGTGCGCTCGGCCTCGGCGCGCACAAAGGCGTCGAGCGGCGGCGCGCCCAGCGCCACGTCCTGGCTGTTGAAGTGGTCGAGCTGGTTCTGCGTGTGGCCGGTGATGCCGACGTCGGCCTCGGCCTCGCTGGCTATAGCGCTGCCCTCGACCGTGCGGATGTTGACGTGCTGGTTGACGGCGCGCAGCAGCAGCGAGCTGTGGCTGTCCTGCAGGAACGCCAGCAGCAGCTCCAGCCCCACGCGCGTCATGCGCACCGCGTACTTGTTGCTGCGGTACATCCGCGCCAGCGCGTTGTCCTCGGCGTGCGCACGCGTCGTCAGCGTCGCCAGCACCGCCACGTCGCGCCCGTGGAGCACCGTGTGGTCGCCGCCGTACTGCCCCATAAACTCGCGCGCCTTCTCGTCCAGCCCGCGCACGAGCAGGTCCAGGTACGCGTGCACGAACACCGGGTACGACGCCGCGTACAGCTCGGCCTTGTACGCATCCAGCGAGCTGTCGATCCACCGCCGCAGCGCCCCGTAGCTCTGGTTGTACGCGTCGGGGTTGCCCTCCTCCGCCGAGTTGTAGAACAGGATCCAGCTGGGCACGCTGGCATCCGCCCCGGCCTCGCCGCCCGGGAACGCCTGCGCCAGCGAGCTCAGCGTGCTCTCCTGCCCCGACAGCCGGGCGTCCGTCCGCAGCGCCTTCTCGGCCTCCCTGTACCCCTTTGACTGGAGATACTGCAGCACGACCTTCTCCACCTGCTTCCCAGACGACGACCCTGGCGCGCCTGTGCCGCCGCTGCTGTCCGCTGCTCCCGCTGCCCCGTCCTCGCCGCCCCAGTCTGCCTTCCTGCCAGACATGTTACAAAATGCGAAGGAAGAGAAGAAAAAAGGAAAAAAAAAGGGAAAAAAGCAGAAAAAAAAATACGGCAGCCAAAAAACGCCTGTAAAAGCAAAAGCGCACCAGAAATCGCTGTATAATCAGGCCCGACATCGACCAACACGCCCTTATGGCACTGCGCATGCTAATGGCCTTTAAAGCGCCGAGGGCGGCTCCAACAGCATCTTCGCTCTCTAGCGCTTCATAAAACACCTCATAATACACACCTCTCGATTCAGAATGGCTCATTCGGTTCTCTTCGACCAGGACCAGATATACAATTCAGGCGCCGCCCACAGCGATGGCCTCGAATTCTACCAAACCCAATACGCCAATCCAGCTGCTGCTGCTGCCTCTTCGACGACAGCCGGCTCAGCCGACGACTTTTACGCCGCCTCCTACGGCACAGCCATGCCAATTGTAGAGCGCTCTTGGCTGGCCGCCTTTGGAACTACTGGCGCCTTTCCCAATGAGCCTCCGCTCATGGACGAGCTTGGCATAAACTTCCAGCACATAAAATCCAAAACCCTCGCCGTGCTCAACCCCTTCAAGCCCATTGATACAGAAATATACGACGACGCCGATATGGCCGGCCCGCTGCTGTTTATCCTGGTCCTCGGCACCTTCTTGCTGCTCTCTGGCAAGTCGCAGTTCGGCTATATCTACGGCGTTGCCCTCCTGGGCACCATGGGCATCTGGGCCATCCTCAATCTCATGTCGCAAAGCGGCATTGATGTCATGCGCACCGCCAGCATTCTGGGATACTGCCTGCTGCCCATCGTCTTCCTCGGCAGCATTGGCCTTGCCACCGATCTCAAGTCCAGCCAGCTCGCTGCCATTGCCGCTCTGCTCCCCATTGCCTGGTGCACATACTCCTCTGCTACTATGTTTGTCACTGTGCTCTCCATGTCTGAGCAGCGCCTGCTCGTAGCATATCCGATCGGTCTGTTCTATACTAGCTTTGCTCTTCTTACAGTCTTTTAATGAAAAACAATACAGGCTAAACTACGGATTGAGCGGCGGGTACGACGTCTGCTGCTGTCGAGCGTACCGGAAGGTGTCTCCGCTACGCGCTCCAGGCGGTGCCGACGACTGCAGCTCTGCTAGTGACGGGAGCTGCTGCTGACCACTTGTGCTCATCCCCGCTTGAAAGCTGTGTGCTTGTGATAAACCAGCGCCGCCTCCCGATCCATATCTACCACTGCTGCTTTGCGCCGATCCCAATGGCGGCAGCGGTATTTGGATCCCAGGCGATCTAGGCAGCGTATCGTGAGCCGGCCGGTCTCCAGCACTCGGAGGCCGCCCAAAGTACGCATCGGGTCGAGCGCACAGCGGCGGCGACATTGGAATGTTGATTGAGGCGCTGCTGTTGGGAATACGAGACGCGCTGCTGTACCGGTGAGCCGGCGGTAACGTCGCCGAGTGCTGTAGAGTCAATGAATGGCTGTCCTGTGCCACTGCTGCATTGTAGCTGTGCGCCAGCTGCAATGACGGCGGTGGAGGTGGTGGCGGCAAGGCTGTAGTAGCGTTGCTTAAAGCAAATGATCTCCGATACTCTCCCACAGACTGCAATGGTGGCGGCGATCGCGAAAAGTGGCCGGTAGCAGCAGACGATTGGTGGTGGCTGTGGTATCCATGTCGCACTTCCGCGTGGTATGAGCTGGGCTCGGTGCTATTCAGAAGCTGCGTCCCGTTGGCAGAATAGGAAACAGGCGGTACGGACTGCGGTGTCAGCAAGTCGCACGCCATATGTGATGTCTCTGTGCTGTCAGCGACTGCCTGGCCATTGTAGGCTGGCGCCTTTGCAGACGAGGATGGCGGTGGCGACTGTATACCAACAGGCAGCGTCTGTGTCTTTACCGCCAACGACGTCGGTTTGCCTTTGCCCTTCCTAGACCGGGATGATGGCGATGCCTGCGGCACCTCCTTGGGTGGACCCATGGATCCTGCTGCATTGGACTCATTCGTCGTTGCTGCTGCTGATATCCCTACTGCTGGAGGCGTAGAAGAAGGAGACAGCTCGTCGGGCGATACTGCAGAGGCGGCCGCCAGCTTCTGCGCGCCACGATCCGTCCTCTTGCGCGGCGTGGTCGTGGATGCAGCATCGTATCGCTGGCGCTTCCTAATGACATCGGTCTTGAGGGTGATGGGCCTGTTCTCCTTGTGCAGCTTGTAGTACAGCCCACAGGCATTGCACAGCGGATTAGCCTTCTCGTCGCGCCGCCAAAGCGGCGTGTTTGACGTCTTGCAGTTGGAGCAGAACGTCTTTGGCAGGTCTTCCTCGGCGCCGTCCTTACGACCGCTGCCGGTGCGCAGCGATCGGGGCCGGTGCGAGTGGTGCAGCTTGTAGTACAGCCCGCATGCGTTGCACAGCAAAGTGTCGTCGGCCGAGCGGCGCCACAGCGGCGTGGAAGTAACTTCGCAGTTGTCACAAATTGGCCCGTCGTGCTTCTTTGCCTGCTCCTGAGCCATATGCATGTGGTGCCCGACCCCGTACGGCGCGCCGGCCGGCATGGCACCTGGGTAAGGCATGCCATTCCACATGCCCTGGCCAGCGCCGTACTCGCCCATCGGCAACCCGAGCGCTGGCCCGCTACCTAGCGAGCCAAATCCAAACTGCGACCAGTCGCTGGGAGTAGCTGAGAATATGTCGTCCAGCGTAATCTCAATCTGCGGCGCATCCAAGTCGAACCCGCTAGACAAGAAGCTCGACGGGCCAAAGGACATAAAGTCGGATGCCTGCGGTTCCTCGGCGTTATCTCCGGATGGCGTGTTAGACGATGCGCCATTGGCGCCATGCGCACTGCTGCTGCCGCTACAGTGGTTGCTGGCATCGTTTCCAAATCCGCTCCCAACGACTTCCGCCGAGTGTGGAGTATATGCCGGTATGGCAAGCGCAGAGTTGGCACTTGGGGCCGCTGGCGGCAGTGGCATGGTGGCGGTAGTAGCAGCGGCTGTGCTTGCTGTGCAGCCAGCTCCGACATTGGATAGCGCTGGGTCAATGTCTGCAAGCAGCGCAGAGCCGTCAGCCGAGGAGTCGCCAGCCACAGCACTCACAACTCCCACGCTTCCTGCGCTCGCCAAATTGCCATCATCTGTCTGTGGCACGCCCGAGAGCCCGCTGCCATTGCTGCTATTTGCGCTCGATGAGATAGCATCAGAGCTGGCGTTGTGCTGTTTGAGCGACGTTGCCAGATCGGCGGCGCTGTGCGAGACGACCAACGGCGAGTGCGCGCGATGAGTGCCGGCTGCCGCAAGAGGCCTAATGCGGCCGTTCGTCTGCGAGGGCACAGACTCTGTGGGTCTGTTGTCAGCGGGTGACTTTCCCAGGCGCACTTTAATCTGCATAGGCTTTGGCTTGCGCACATTGCTGTCGGGACGGCGAATTGTCTTCTCTAGCTGGCGAGTAGTGGCGGGCGACAGCTTGCGGTAGTCCTTGCCTTTGCCCCGAGCCTCAAGCGTCTGATGCAAGTGCCACAGGCGCCACGACAGATTCTCCAAGCGCGAGCCGTTTTCAAGCGAGTCCTTGACCTTTGTGCATACACGCCAAAGCGTCGACAGGTCGCCCACGTCCTCGATTTCATTGAATGGCGAGAAAAGCTTTGTTCCCTTGATTTTCAGCAGTATTGGCGCCATCGTTTGACCCTGTCCTTGTCTGAGCGCTTGCACCCGCAGGCCTTTCTATTCACCCCCTGTAGTGCGTGTGGGAAGGGAAGCGGTACGATAGGGAATAATAGCGATCGAAAAGGGGAAGAAGTACGTGTCTGTTGCGAGCGCTGTAGCGGCCTGTGAGCTGCGGTGCAATTGTACTTGCTAGTCAGAGCGAAAGTATGGACCTGGCAATGGAGTTGGAGAGCTCGAAATGGTCGCCGCTGTTGTCGTGCCCAGTGCGCTTGAGTAGTGCAAGAGAGTGTAGAAAATAAGGAAGCAGTAGAAAGAGCGAGTGTGAAGGGCGCACTGGCCTAAAGAGTGTTGAATTCCAGCTGGACACAGGCCAGTCAAAGCGCGAATGGAAAAATAATAAATAAAGAACAAAGCGATGTGCACGAGTTCAAAAAGGAGCAATGGAATTTGACAAGACTGGAAGCTAGCGCTCAAGAGGAAAAATAAAAAAGATTAGTCTGTGGTGGCACAAAGCTAGCAGCTCCGGCGCCCGGGCATTTCTGAGCCACCTACAACCGCACTGTCACGTGTTGGAATGATGGCAAACGTCTCATACTCCATCGTCGATCATCAGCCTGCGCTGCGCTCCGCCGCGCGCCGGGGCGGTGCTGGTCTACTCTCACGAACACCAGGAGCCAAGGCTCTGTTATTGAATAGTCCGCCGTCTTGCAGACACCCCGGGCTTGTCCTGGCCAATTGAGTGCGACGCCTGGCGCTATGCCTCCAGAGCCAAATGTAATCAATGTGCGTGCGCGGGGAGAGGCGGCATCACCCACCCATTCATTTACGCCCGCCCCTGCGCCTATACGTATTTAGTCTATTTCGCCTCGGACGCCCGCCCGCCACAATTAGAGTGGCCGCACGGGGAACAATTGCGAGGGCTTCATGTACTCACACGTGCACACGCTAGCACCTCCACACATCTCAGCTGCCCAGCCAAAGAAGCAAACACAGAGCGCAATGGCGAGTTGTCGCGCGGGAAGGCAGAGAAGGAGGGGAAATAAAAGGAAAATGTATGTCACAATAGGGGGAGCAAAGAGTAAGATGCTGTCCCGAGGCTGCCACCGAGAAGCCGGATGAGCGGGAACGGGACCGCTCAGACCAGCCCGTCGTACAGGTTGAGCGCTTGCATGATCAGAGGATCTTGATGCGAGCCCTCCTTGAACTCGGCCATGTCAATTATGCCGTCCTTGTTCTTGTCCATGAGGTCGAATATCTTTTCTACACGCTTTTCTGGCGTGTCCTCATCCTCGGGCAGCTGAACCATGCTACCCACCATGCGGTAGATGGCGTCGACAATCGTCAGCATCTCGTCCTTGGTGATATGCCCATTGCCGTCAATGTCGTACAGCTCAAACGCCCACTTTAGCTTCTCCTCGGGCGAGCCTCGCGACGTAATCGAAAGCGCTTGCAGGAACTCTGTAAAGTCGATCGTCCCGTTGTGGTTCCGGTCAAACACCTTGAAGATGTAGTCGGCAAACCGCGACGGGTCGCCAAACGGGAAGAACTGCTTGTAGATCCCCTTAAAGTCCGACTGGTTGAGCTCACCGGTCGGACAGTCCTTTAGGAACCCCTTGTACCACTGCTGTATCTCCTTTCGCTCGACTACATTGACGAGCACAGACGTGTGTGCACATGGTCCAATTTAGAATGAGTAAAACCAACACTTCCCTTCTGCCCACCCTTCTTGCACGTACACTTTGTCGAGCTCTGCAGCTCCGTGAGCTGCTCGGTCGTAAGCTTGCTGTTTGACTTTCCCATTTTGCGGGCGTGTGTGAGGGCGTTGAATTGCGGAGCGGAGCCGAGTGTGTTAATAAAGCTGGGCGAGATTGCAACAAGTACCGACAAAGGGGAGAGAGAAGAAAGAAAGAGGGCGAAAGCAAAATATCAGACGACCAGTTAGTGCACAAAGCCAGCACTCTCAGTGATGGCAGCGGCGGCGATGTGCAGCGACGTAGACGATGAGTAAGTTCTCCAGCACTTCTCCAAAAAGAACATTTTCCTCATGTCCGCACCCGAGCCAACGCGCGCCATTGGCCTCTCCGCACATACAGCATCTCAAGCAGCACGGCGGACTAGTCGCAAAGTTTGCCGAACCTTCCAATATTCGACTTCTAGAAACACAATGCGGCCCATCCCCACACATGCCTTTTCCAGAAAAGGCTTGATAAAATACAAGAAAATCACCCGCGAGTAATCAAGAGCGCCGACTCCCATCCCCAGACGTCAATTTTCAATATCGCGTACGCTTGATATATGGCGCTCCCCACACACATGCAATAATCGCAACCCCGCACTGGATTGTGGAGTAGCATTCCCGCACGCAATCTTGAAAATGCTTGCACCAGAGCCCAAAAATGCGTTATATGCGCCGCCCGCCCGGCAACAAAACATCCTTAGCCACTCCTCTTGCGCTAGCTCGTTTATACATCTTTTATTGCCAACATCAACATGAGCCACGAGGCGCGTTTAATGAGGGATAATCTCCAGCTCCTGTGCTCTGCGGCTTCAGCAGCGGCTGGCGGGCTCAAGTAAGTAGCGAATGAGGCATCTATTGTGCGCCTTTCTTGCCACGCCCCCCAAAAATCTTCCAGACTGAATAGCTAACAGAATTAACGTGAGTTGCTTGTAGCCTCCCTTCGCAGCACTACGAGCTCGTTATGCGCCAGCAGCCGGAGAGATCCCGCGTCGGAAGTGTCAGTGAAAAAAGTAAGAATATCCCCAATTCGCTCTGGGATTCGCTAGCACATTGCTGCATTTGCCACTGATCCGCGATCACTAACATTGCATTTCGACAGATGTAGTGGACCGCCGGCCAATTGACCCTCCGCCAATTATCCAGCTTATCAAGCATGATAGCATGGATCCATTCTCCAGCGCCTACACGGTAAGCCCGGCATTCATAATGCAAGTGATGCTTATGGATGAGGCTGGCGAGACTCCCTTGCGCTATATCAAGGGACACCAGGTAGCAGCCATGGCCGGTGCCTTGGTGTCGCCACTCCACACTCTGCGCGATACAACTGGAACCCAGGGCGCATTCTTTGTCTTTAGCGATATTAGCGTCCGCATGGAGGGCTCGTTCCGTCTCCGCTTTGAGCTATATGAAATGGAAGGGTAAGCTGGGTATTGTCCGAGGAATATGCGTGTACGTGTCGCAGGCTGTGAATGGCTAACACCAAACCTACACCAACTCTTTTGCGAGCCATTCCCGTCTCGTACTGCCTTTGCCGCTATAGAGATATGGTCCACCATCGCGCATCTGCTCTGTCGGGGGTATTTTCAGTCTACTCGCCAAAGCGCTTTCCCGGGATGATGGGTAAGTCTCTGTTTGTCGGCCACTGCTGGTAGCGGCCACCACTTGGATAGGCGCCAGTGCTAAACGCACAGCATGTCGCTCTGTATCTTCTTATCTGCAGCAACGTAGAGTCAACCATGCTTTCCAAGCTGTTTGCCGATCAAGGGCTGCGCATCCGCATAAGGACCGAGGCTGGCACCAAAAAGCGAGGCAAAAAGTCGCTAGCCTGCGAGAACCTTGGGCCGCCTGCTGCCAAGCGCGCCAAGCGCCCCGACAGCAATACGCAGCAGAACTTTGTAGCGGGGAGGACTGTGTTCACTCGCCTTGGCGCATCGGCCTCCGGATCGCCGCCAGTGGCGCCTCTGACCCGAGGCCTTCTCACTAACGCTGCAACCAGCGGGGCATCCAACCCGGGGCTCCTGATATTCCACCATGACCCGTTCGCAGTTTACCGCAGTGACAACGAAAGCATGACGGCAGACACCCAGCGCCAGTGCTACCAGCCCAAGAGTATGTTTGAGCTTGACGATGGCTACTATCACAAGCAGCTGAGCGACACTCACTCGTCTCCAATCTACGACATGAAGACACATCGCAACACGCTGGATCTCAGCGACATGGCGGCCGTTGCCCTTCTCGACAGCTTAAGTGGCGGCAATAGCCATTGCTTTGGCAATGCGGCCAAGCACGTGTCTCCTCCAACAGTGTCGAATGTGGATTTATCGCGGCTACTATCGCCAACAAATAGTGCGTCTTTGCAGCACCAGCAGCACTCGCAGAGTACGTATGCTCCAATGCCTGCTGTCACTGGATTCAGCATGGGCGCGCCGTATTCTAACTACCGTGTCACCTCGACCCGTGCCTCTGGCTACCCAGACGATCAGTTTGCCGCGTCGGTTACTGAATGTGGCGCACAGAACGCGTTTTACCCGCAAGTCTCGTTTATGTGCACGGGCACACGGCTTTGCCCGCCGCTCCGCTCCTCAGCCGGCACCGGCACCGCCAGCGCCAGCGGCATTTTATTGCCCCACATGTCTCAAAGACTTTACAACTCACAGGTGCGAACTGCCAGCAGCGGCGGCAGCAGCAGCAGCGACAGCTGCATTGGCTTGGATCTGACGTTTTCGCAGCCAACTCAAGGGAACATCATGCAGCCGATAGGCCGACAAGAGGAGGCGTGGAGCGGCGCATTTGCGTAGAGATAACAGTCGCATTTCGCTGTATATAGTCAGTTAATACATCTAGCCGCCGCTGACAGGCGGTATAATGGCCACAGTATCCGAGCTCTTTATTGCGACGCTTGCCATGTCGTCCTTGTCGCAGCAGTCCTCGTTCAACGCTACCATGGCAGATCTTAGAACCAACTCCATCTTGGGATACTTTGCTTGGATACACTCTACAGCCAACGCCAGCGTGGCTGGCTTCTCGTCGGCTACTTTGAGTATTTCAGACACCTTGCCCTCCGCTGCGTCGCGCGCCGAGGCAAAATAGAGGGTTATGAATTCGACCATTGAGGAGAGAGATATTGTTAAATAATACAGCTTTCGGGGAGCGGGGAGGAAAGAAGCGTCCGCACTGCTTCGACCACGCGGATGACGAGCATGATCAACCAAGCGCGCGCTTTGATAGCTTTTGTCTCTGCTGAGCTTTCTTATTTTGTTTTATTTTTGTTTTTAGTATTGCAGATTGCATACCGTAGTGTATACACACCATTGCCGCGGCTGCTTTATTCGCTATGGCTGCGCAGTCTACAAGAGAGCTGACCAAGAGAAGGGTGGACAGCGCATTGTCGGCACTTGGTCCCAAACGACCGCGCCCAGGCACAACAGCGCCTTCGCCTCGACGTGCGGGTGCAGCAACCGCAACTGCGAGCAATGCCGACAAATTTCGACCGTGGAGCCGCGATGATTTGCTTGCTCGAATTGCTACGTATAAAATACACACTTGGCTCGTGCAGTCGCCGCACTTGAGCCCCGTAAAGTGCGCGCGGAACGGGTGGGTCAACATAGACTGCAGCACGCTGAAGTGCCCCCAGTGCGCGGCAAAGCTTATTGCCGAGCTGCCTGACGATCTGACGGGAAGCGAAGAGGTTCGGTGGATCGAGCGCTTGAGTCAAATGCTGCAGAGCTCGCACAATGCCAACTGTCCGTGGAAAGGCCACGAGTGCTCCGAGAGCATATATAGCGTCCCGCTGGCCACGTCTCAAGAGACAGTCGACGAAATCTGCCGACATGCCGCCGATCTTTTGGGCTTTGCAGGTTTGTTGCCAGCTACAGAGCATCCACTCAGCTCGTTCCAGAGCGGCCTGTTGCGAGATCTCCGCCGCAAAGCTCTTGCTCTTCATGGAGAGAAGAGCGAGAGCGAGGCGCCGCCAGGCGATTGCGATGTCGCCTCGGCTCTGGTGCTTGCGCTGCTGGGCTGGCGCGCTGACCCTTCTGTGCCGCGGCCGGCCATCAAGTGCGAGCTGTGCTTCCGCTCAGTTGGGCTGTGGCTGTTTCGCAGCGCTGACGGGTCTCGCACTGGGCTCGCGGCTGATGCGGCTAGTACTTGCGGCGATATCCAGCCATTCAATGTAGTGGACGAGCACCGGGCATTTTGCTACTGGGCTCATGGCTCGGCTGCTACGCCTGAGAAGCCAGGCGGTTCGAATACGCCAGCCAATGCAACTTCCGCTAGTGCGGTGCCTGGCTGGCAAAAGACGATTGCATCGATCCTGAGAGCCAAGACCATGAGCAACGAAAACAATGGCAGCTCCAGCGAATCTAGCAGCGATGCCGACGCCGGCGAAGCCAGCAGCGGGACTGACGATGACGGCAGCGGTACGGACAAAGACAGCGACAAGGCTGGCATGGGCCAAGATGAGGCGATGTTTAAGCGGCTCAAGCCATTTAACATTTCGGCGATTTCGGCAGCGGCAGAAGCGTTTGGTATCCCATTCAGCATGGGACTGCTAGCCCGAGCGACGAAAAAGCTAGCGCTGATGACGGGCGTAGCCGAGCCCTCGCCGCAATCGTCGATTCTGACAACAACGTCTGCCGACGAGCACCCTAGATTCGACTTTTTGGACGACCCGCTGCTTGCAGGAGCGCACTCTGGCTGGGAGTCGGACAGGCCAGCCAGAGCTGATATGGATAGCGATACTGGCCTAGTTGAGCATGGCAATGTCGTGGAGGAGCAGAGCAACGACGACCAAGACGATGGAATTCCATCGTCGATCGATACCAGCGGCTTGGCATCGCTCTTGGGTGACAGCTCGCTGGCTAGCGCGCTAGAAGATCCAGCACAAGCGCATGCCATTTTGGAGTACGTAAAGAGCCTGCTCAGAGCCAAGAACCAAGCCCATCCAGCCTCCTGAGCCCATATCGGGATCTAAATATGACAAGGCGATTAAATAGTTACACGAGTTAATACATGAATCCCGTCAGTATATTCGCAATCTGCATATCCGACTCGCACTATCTAGCACTTTTTTCTTCTGTATGAAGTCGAGCGGCGGCAAGGCTCGCCAAAGGAAATCGGGGCGCGATAAGCACGCACCGGCAACTGCGTCTATGGAAGAAAGGAAGCGTGTGGCAATTCTGGTACTGGGCGATATTGGACGGTCACCGCGCATGCAGTACCATGCTCTGTCGCTGGCAAAGGCAGGGCTCCTAGTTGACCTTATTGGATACGCAGATTCAACACCGATGGAGGGCATCCTGGCATCGCCAGATATACGCATCCGCCATCTGCAGTCGCCGCCTCAGCCGCCGTCGTCAGCGCCACGCATGCTATTTTATCTGTACGCGCCACTCAAGGTTGTGTACCAGCTAGTGGTCCTGTTCTGGATGATGCTGGCTACGATCACACGACCCGATTACATTCTGATACAGGTACGCACCGCCTCGCGCCCTACTGACTTATCAGGCGCCACACTGCTGCTTACTGGCAGCTGCAGTTGACATTTTATTAACTTGTGCTTTGCATAGAATCCGCCGGCTATCCCGACACTCCTTGTGGCTCGAGCCTGCGCGACGATCGCTGGAGCAAAGCTTGTCATTGACTGGCACAACTACGGATACACGATACTCGGAATGAGGCTAGGGCTCGATCACCCGGTTGTTTCCTTGGCACGCAGGCAAGTCCCTGGATAACGTGGCTAAATGCTTGCAACCGAGATCTCAATGCTAACTTGTGGCGGCTTAATCTGCTACATTAATAGGTTTGAGCAGTTTTTTGGCAAGTCGGCATACGCGCACCTGTGCGTCACAAATGCAATGGCATCGGACTTGCGAGACAACTGGAGAATCAGGTATGTTTTAATATATGCGCTTTTGGGAGCATTGTGTTGAGCGTGCAGTTTCTACGCCCAGCCTTCATTGCAGCCGACAACTCAGTGTGCCATGCTAAGTTCAACCACCTTGCTTGCTGTGAATTTGCGCCGAACAACGCGCGATATAGCGGCAAGCTCATTGTGCTTCACGACAAGGCGCCACGGCACTTCCGACGTCTGGATGCAGCAGAGATGCACAAGGTAGGCCATACATGCATTGCTGTACATGCTTCATGACGCAGAGCCTCCTGCTTGGGCCTCAGCGCGAATATATGCGCTAGTGCGTGCTGACGATTTGCGGCGCTTGTGTTTGTGCTGGTATATCTCGCTGTCACGATAGCTCTGGCACCGGCTTCTGGCTGATCCGCAGTTTTCTCAGCTGCAATCGCGCACAGGCGGCAAACAGGGCACGTCCGACGCTCTGTTGACTATACATCGGAAGGACGGAGTAGTCGAAATGCGCAGGGACAGACCCATGCTGGTCGTCAGCAGCACCAGCTGGACAGCCGACGAGGACTTTTCCATTCTCCTCGAGGCACTGGCACTATACGACAAGGCCGCCATTGTACAGCAGCCTCCGGGTGCACGCTTGCCTCGCCTGGTTGTCTTGATCACCGGCAAGGGCCCCTTGCGCGGCTTTTACGAGAGCGAAATAGCCAGGCTGCAGCTCGGCAGCGTGAGCATTATCACGGCGTGGTTGTCCGCCGAGGATTATCCACTGCTGCTGGGCTCGGCGGATCTGGGCATATCGCTGCACACGTCATCGTCGGGGCTGGACTTGCCAATGAAGGTCGTGGACATGCTGGGATGTGGCACGCCCGTGTGCGCGTACAAGTTCTCGTGGTAAGGAGAAGCTACATGCACTGAGTGACCTCTGACACCGAATTGCTACGATGAACTGACCCACCTTCCCTCTACGCCTACTGTAGCATTGGCGAGCTTGTAACTGGCGACAATGGGCTTGTGTTCAGCTCTGCGCCAGAGCTGGCACGGCAGCTCCAAGACCTGGCCGCTCAGCTGAACCGCTCGGATGGAAGCTACAGCCGGCTGCTGCAGGGAGCCGAGCAGTTCCGCAAGATCGATTGGGACACGCACTACGCGCGAGCGCTAGAGCTGTTCCGATAAAGGCTTAGGCGACATTCCCCAAGCACTCTGCCAGATCTGCCCCAACTGACGTCAACTCAATCATGCTAGAGCATTTGTTGAGGTCGGGGCGTCTGCATGAACAGTGCAAGACCTCATATACTCGCCGTCCTCTCTCACTCACTGCTCAGGCCAGCACGCCCGATCCGCGCATAAATTTGCCTGCCGCTGTCGTGTGTGCGTGCGCACACGCCCAATTCCACTAGCCCTGATCTTCACTCTGCCGAGCTTTCTTCTTGGTTGACTTTTCTTTGCCTTTTTTTCCCCTCTTTGTTGTTGGTGTGATTTTGCACTAGCTTATCTGCTTTCAATCCCCTTTGCTTTCTTGTACGCTGGTCTCGAGCGCGTGTTGGACCTCTGAAATTTACTCACCCTCGCCAATGAGCAAAGGCGAGCGACCCGTTCACCAGGGCAAAGGCAAGAGCGGGTCGACTTTTGGAAATATCTTTCGCAATGTCTTGCTCGGCACATTTACCAACGACGACAGCACCGCCTCGTCGAGCAGGGGCCTAGCCAGGGCGGGCACGGGTAGCAGCATTGGAAGCACTGACGATACCACAGTTGTGCAGTCGTCTGCGAATTCGCACACTGCCGGGCAGCACCAGTCGCCGCCGCCGCAGCACCAGTCCACACAAGCGCGCTTGCATGCTGCAGCGTCGGAAGACAGCTCGCTAGTGCGATCAGACGACGTGTCTGCTGATAGCGAGCCTGCCGACGCTTTGGCTCTTTTCCAAAGGTTTGCAGTGATCGCGGATAAAGAAGCACCGCTTGATACTCGGCTGACCGCACTGGAGGCCCTCGAGCTTGAGCTTAAAGGCAGGCACGTCGTCAACATCAGCGGTCTTTGGCGCGCGCTGAGCGGTGTAGTTGCTACTGCCTTTGGCGGCGCAGATGAGGACGAGCAGAGCGCAGCGGTGGACCCATCTCATCGAGATAGCATGCGACTATCTGTCCTCAGCATCATCGTCGCGCTTGCTAACCAAAAGCCCAACGAGGCTTGCTTTGGCGGCGGCAGCGCGACTCAGACGCGCGCAGAGATGCTGGAGGTCCTAGCCTTGGCCGAGGGGTGTCTCGAGGTGCCGCTGGCCTTGCAGTGCGTCGTGTGGGTTTCTAACAATGCACAAAGCCTTCCAGGTGACCTAACTGAGTGGCTCAAGCGGGCTCGCGACTGGGCTGCGCTGGTTGCGCACAGCTGCTATCCAGATGACTTGCTTGTAGCGCCGTCGCTAAGCCCGCCCGAAGAGGCGTCTGCCGCGCTGACTGCTGCCATCGAGTTTTTGTCGCGCATCATCAGCACCGAGTATCCTCTTCTCGACCCCAGGATCGTTTCCGACATCACCCTTGACCTTTTTGCGCGGGTCACGCAGACCCGTCCGATCGACGACAATGGGGTCAATGAGGTTGCCTGGGTTTGGAACGAGTATGATCACATATACGGCGTGCTGCACTTGCTAAAGACGGTCATCAAGTACGGCGCCCTGACGCAAAGAGAGCTGAGCTCTGGCATTTTGCTCTTGTGCACTGCGGTCAACATTATGACGTGCAAGGAGCTCTGCTGCGAGATTGTGTACACGCTCTTTACGTCTTGTTACATGCGCGATACCCTGCTCTCAATGAACCGCATTTTGAGCAAGGGCAACGTAGCGCTAAACGCGCGGCGGATCTATGGGGTGCCTACGCTGACGCCCTACCAAGCTGCGGTTAACGGCATTGTCTTTTACATCACGCAGGTCATGGACACTGGACCCACTGGCATTCAGTTCAGCTTGCGCACGGGCAACTGTCTGCCTGTCCTAGACAAAGCCGCTCAGTGCATGCATCCCAGAGTGCTTCGATTGATATTTCCCTACATATGCAAGATTGTCAACGACGACCGCGCCGAGTCGATGCTTTCCGAAGACTGGAACGCAATTCTGTCCATCCTCGAGACCACAGTCGATTGCCGACTAGCCGACAGCTACGAAGACGTCTTGGACGACGCCGCAGAGGCACCGCTGCCGATCGCGCATCTGTATGACTGCGCACTGAGCTCTGTGGTCGACTTTTTCAGCCGAGGCGACTCTCCAGCGCCAGTTGTTCTAACCCAGCTCTTGTTTAGATTGCGCGAGACGCTGTCCGACAAGGTCGCTCAAAGCACGCTGCGCTTCATCGAGCTTAGTGGCACGTTGCGTCCCGGCGCCATGGACTGGAAAACTCCGATGGAGGAGCTCATGCACTTGTACTACTTTGATCGCTCGCGCTCGATGGAACTGCGACGCTACATGGCGCAACTGTGCGTGGGGGCCTTTCGTGAGGCTGCCGAGATTTCCACGGTAGACCCTGTCACGCTGCCGATTATAACATCGGCCATCGAGCAGCTCCATCTCGAAGACGACGAAGCGATAGTCGACATCGTGCTGAAGATCCTCTCTACGCTGCTCAAGCGAACGAAGAACTCGACAACATTCCGCGATATGCTTGAGCATGCCGCTAGGGCAGCGCTTGAACCAGAGTATAGTCGCGCAACTCGGGAGGTCCAGCCGAGCCAGCCATTCCCACAGCCCGGCAGTGGCGCTGGCGATACGTCTCCGACCAACGGCGGCAATCAGCAACAAGCTATCCAGACACCGTCACCGTCCGTGCCTGCCTGCGAAGACTCGCAGCGTAAACACGAGTGTGCGTTTGCTAGTCACCACCGCATCACATGCACAGTTCGCTGCTTGCTCGACGTTCTCAGTTGGCGCATCACCATCACGGACATTTCCAGCGATGAGAGGTATGCTCAGTACGGCGCTGACTCTGTCGAGCTCACCAACTGCTTGCTCGACCTTTTGGAGTCACAGCACACTTTTCACTCGGTTCAGCGCGACATATTGTCTTTCTTTCTGCGACTTCATGCCGACTCGAGCTTTAAGCTGTACGTCATGCTCCCAGGTCAGGACACCGTCATGGACCAACGAGTCAGCCTGCATGAGAGCGCGCGACTGAGACTGGCTCCCTCAGAGGACGATGATAGCGGTGGAGTCGATGCGGACGGCGCCAGCAGCCGGTCTGGCGCGCGGGTCGAGGAGGCGCTATTTCCGATCAAGCGCTACGTCAGAACTCTGGTCCGCCTGTTCAGCACCAACGTTGATGTCGAAACGTATTACATGCTCTGCCGCGGCCTGACGACGCAGCTTGGAAACACGTATCTCTTTGCCGTCTGCGCTGAGGAGACGCAGGCCCTGATCGTATACCTGGTAACAACGCTCAAGGCTGATTCGCTCACCTACGGGTCAGGGCCAGGCGCGCGGCTGTCAATTGCAGAAAAGGACACGGTATCGGCGTGCACCTATGGTCTGCTCATATGCACGATGCACTACAAATCACTGCTGGTGCGCCGGCAACAAGACATCCTCATTGCGACCTTTAAGGATGGGCTGCTCGTGAACACGGGTGCCTTGACTACGCCGCAGATATGCCTTCACGCTCTCACCATTGGAATGCTGGAGCTGTTTGTGGCGATGGAGCGCAATCTTTCCGGGATTTTGCTACAGCTGGCCAAGGTATACTCGAGGGACGAGCTCAGTCTTCACCTAGTGGAGTTTGTGTCGGCGCTGTCGCGCGAGCAAAAGCTGTATGCCAACCTCCGCCCTGTGGAATACCGTATGATCTTTGCGGTGGCGGTAAACTACATTCGCTTCCATAGCGAACAGCGACGGCGCAAGGCGACTGCGGCTGCCAGCGGTGCCTCTGAGCCACCGCGGCCTGTCGAGGGTGGTCCGTCGACAAACTACTTGGTTAAGGATCTTGCGCGGAGCCAATACGTGCTGATATTGGCATACCAGGTAATTGACTTTTACTACCTCTCTCTCCCGCCAGCCATCAAGGCCGAGACCGTCAACTCTCTGATCGCTGGTCTTTTGCAGGCAAACTACGACCGCACTTGCTTGGACGAGCTGAACGAGGTGTGCCTGGATATGATTGTACTGAATCTCAACCAGTCGAGCAAGAACAACCACGAGCAGGCGGACATGCATATCGCAGAAGACCTCGGGCCAGTTGTTGAGCGCAGCTGGCTCCACCACAACGGCGTTGTAACTATCCGGGCTCAAACTGGCGGTCGACTGGCCCAAATCATAGTGCGAAACCCGAGCTGGACCGCGTCGCAGCTAGTCGATCTTCCTGGCGACGTTGCTAAAAAGTACGCCGAGCGAGCAGAGACATCCACGCTTTCCTCGCCAGCCAGTCCTGTCACTGAGTCGCCTACGTCAAGCTTGGGCCCCTCTTCGCGTGGCCTCTCTCGCGGGCGCAGTATCAGTCGTGCTCACCGGGCTCACTTGCATACGGTGCAGGGCTCTGTTGGAGCACACGCAGAGGCCAATATGCTCCCGCTGGATTCGATCGCCAAGCTGCTACGAGCCGAGCTGGCGCCGCAAAGCGGCATGGCAAGAGGGATGCAGCTACCACTAAGATTCAGTCCGGCGCCCTGTCTAGCGCAAGAGTTCATCACGGCATACCAAGGCCTGCAGCACATTGATTCGCCCAAAATGCTGCCGGTCCGGTCCGAGGTCATTGCGCGAACGATCCGCAACTTTGATACTACATCGCCGATCGACACGTACAAGATCTGTGTGATATACGTAGGGCCAGGGCAGACAACTGAGCGCGAGATTCTGCTGAATCAGCAAGGGTCGCCGGCATACTGGGACTTTTTGCGCGGGCTGGGCGACATCGAGCGGCTCCAAGGACTGAAGGGCTTCTCAGCTGGCCTTGACACTAGCGGCCATGACAGCGACGGGCGGTATACTATCAGATGGATAGATCTTATCGCGCAGCTGATGTTCCACGTTGGCACGCTTATACCTGCGCACGAGGGCAAGCAAGAGCAGATCGTCCGCAAGAAGGCGTACATGGCGAACGACTACGTGCAAATTGTATTCAACGAGTCTGGAAGAGACTATGTGTTTGACACGATCCCCAGTCAGTGCAACTATGTGCAAATCATTGTCACGCCGGTTGACGGGCGCATCTCGAGTCGCGAGGAGCACAGGGAGGGGATGGCCTACGAGTCGGCCAGCGCTAGCCCGCAGTTTGTGCAACTGTACAAGGTCAAGACGCAAGTCAACCCTGACGTTCCTTTTGCGGGTCCAGCGATGGAACCAAAGCTATTGACGCTCACGGCGCTGCCAGCGTTTGTCCGCAGCATCGGTATTCATGCGGCCATTCTCTCGCAAGTGTACAACTGCTACAACATCGCCGATCCGACAGTCGGGCAGTTTGTCTCCCCTTGGCGCTCGCGCTTGTGGTCTATCAAGCGCATTCGCATCTCAGCCCAGAAGGAAGCATCGATTAGGTCCCCGACGATGGCCTCTCATACTGCGGATGGATTTGGCGATATCCCCGACTCTCCCGCGCAGCTTACGACCGCCAGCCAGGCACTTGGGTTCTTGATCAGAGACCTGGACGAGTTTGTGAGATAATTTTTATAATGAATAACTAGTTGTACAAGTCTGTCTAGGCGAGAGGCGGCGCATCGACCTGCTTGTCCGATGCAATATCCTTGCTCGCCGGCGAGAGACGAAGGGATAGCCTCTTTGCCTTGAAAAACGGCACTGTGCTGCTGTCGTGGCTCCACAGTTCGTACTTGCGACGCAGCAGTTGCGGGTAGCGAATCCCAGGCGGTAGCAGAGGGACTTTAGAAGCCAATAAGCCAATGCTGCTGTGCTGAATAAAGCTGGCGTTGGAGAGGACGCTGCGCATTTTCCCATCCTCTTCGACGTCCTTGGACATGGGCTCGCTGTCGCTGTCTGATATCTCCTGTCGCCGCCGCCACAATGCTTCTTCGATAGACTCGCCGGTTATCAGAGTCTCGACAAAGACTGGGCGCTGTTGGCCCAGTCGGTGAGCTCTCTTGATCGCCTGGCGCTCGCGTGCGGACTGCCAAATGGGACTGACGAACCACACCCGCGAGGCTGCCGAAAGGTCGATGCCGTAAGCGGCCAGCAGCACGTCCATGATAATTACGTTGTACATGTTGCTGGTGGAAAAGGTCGTGATGTTGTGCCGACGCTGGCTCTGGCTCATGACTTGGTTTGCATAGACCAAGTGGGGCACTCGTGCAAGCCTGAGAGCATCGCCGATAATGACGACCTCGCTTTGGCAACTGGCAAAAACGATGCACTTTTCTTGCTGGTGATAATGGAGCAGTTGGTCGATGAGGTACGCGACCTTGCTGCTCGTACACCCAACAACAGTTGCCGACCGGAGCTGCTCAAACTCGCTGGGTGACACATTGGCTGACAGCGGCGGCAGACCATCGTCGACCGTGGCTAGCATACTCTTCACGCTGACGAGTCCACCTTGGAGCTGTGGAAGCGTTGCTAGCTTTGCCAAACTGCCAAAGTCGGAGGCGACCTCTGTGTTGGCAGCGTTGGACGGAGAGCAGAACAAACTGGCGGCTAGTCTCGATGGCAACCCCTCGATCCAATACCCAACTGACTCGGCCTGCACAATATACACCCACTCTGGATCGCTGGCAGCACGCTGAAGCTCGGCAATGCTTTTGCGCAAGAGACTGACGTCGTCGTCAGAGTACGGCTTGCCGCCTTGCTCCCAGAGCTCGAGCGCCCGCAGACCGTTGGCAATGCCGTCGTGAATGTGGCTCAGGCTGATTGAGAACCAGAAGCAAGCCAGGAACAGGTTGTCTACGATCTGTCGCAAATGCTTCTTGTTGTCCGGGTGGAAGAAGTAGTCTCTGCCGACGCGCTCTGTCAGAACCGCGTTGATGTGGAAAAAGGCGATAGCTGTGTTGTAGGTCAG
This sequence comes from Coemansia sp. RSA 25, assembly GCA_027478835.1. Taxonomy (NCBI): domain Eukaryota; kingdom Fungi; phylum Kickxellomycota; class Kickxellomycetes; order Kickxellales; family Kickxellaceae; genus Coemansia; species Coemansia sp. RSA 25. Next base: position 97,925 of record JANJYR010000001.1, read on the forward strand.
TGCTTGGTGGCGAGTAGGCGGCAGTACCACCGTTTTTTCGAGCAAGGGCGGAAGCTGCACATCGCTGCCAATGGCCTCGGGACGGTTTCGGACCATGATGCTCTGCATCAGTGCTTGAAGGCGGGCCAGTGCGGCCGGCTCCCCGCGCTTGTATGGCAGCACCATTATCCCAGTCCACGCTGAGGTGGACTGCGCAAACGGATCAATACGCAGAAACTTGGATACCAATACGCCCAGCTGCAAAAAATCGGATGAACTCTCTCGCATGTTCATTCGGTATGTGCGCGTCGTCGCCAGCCTGCTATTGGGTGACTCGGTAGCTGAAGATGGGTTGCTGCTGCACTCGTGTGCTGCAGCTGGCAGGCCCTGAGAGTCGGCGGATATGGCAGATGTTGCATGAACTAGGTTATGCGTCGGAGTGCCGGTGCACACCCAGCGGCGCTCGGCTATCAGATAAGCGGCTATGAGCGATCGCGCAGTGTTGCGACTAGACATGATATGGCCCTCGTCGACTATCAGCCGCTTCCAGTGCACTCGCAAGAGCGGTGACCTGTATGCGGCAGCGTCTCTTCGCCGGTTGCAGATGCATTGCTCGAATCCCTTGGAGTAGCATCGACAGGAATGTCCAAGCTCGCCGATTTTCGAATCAATGGGGATGTACTCCTTCGACAGCCGGCTTACAGATACGAGAACCAGATCGTACTTGATGAGCTCGCGTGGCTCGGGGATCGTATTTGTGCTATTATCGATCTTGAGCATCTCCAGGCCGCTTGTATCCTGTACGTGCTTGTACTTTTCTCGAACCCACTGATCGACTAGGTTGTCCGGAACTACGACGATGGTGGAGTTGCTCATGTACACCTTGAAGGAGATGTCGTGGACAGCCTCTGCGGATGTGCTTCGTCGGAGTCGTGATTCGGACATGGGGTTCACCCAGTAGTACAGCGGATAGGGCTCCAGCTGTCGCCAGATCTCGACTGGCAGTATGCCATCGTCATGCATGACTCTTAGGGACTCGACGCAACTCAGCAGCGCGGTCTTGGCGGCCAGGAACTTTAGGCTTGGCACTTCCCGGGGCGTAAGCGCTACAGACAAAGGGTTGCTGTCTGGGAGGCTGGACTGCACGCCGTCGGTGGTATCGCAAAGATCCGTGAGCAACGCTGATGACACCATGCCTACGCATGGCAGTAGCTCGCCCTCGCTGGGCGGCTGGACCATTTGGCGCTTGGTGAGGACAATAAGTGCCAGACATTCGCAGGTCTTGCCCGTGCCCATGTCCTCGCAGATAATACCGCCGCGCGTGTCGCTATACCAAGAGACGTTTGGTGCTGCTACGGGGACTTTGGGCAATGACTGGTGCTGATAGACCCACGAATTCGTCGCTTCATTGAATCCGCGAGCAAACTGAAAGTAGGGCAGGAGCGGATGTTTAAATCTCTTGCTGCCAGGTAGAGAGTTTAGAGGCTGCGTGTCGCCATGGGCGCTGCCGTTGTGCACCGGGCTGTAGCAGGGGTCCAAGAAAAGATCGGGCAGCAGCTCGCGCTTTAGCATCTTGAAAAGCGAGTTCTACAAAACAGGCAGAAATGTTGGATCGGGTGCTTAGTAGCTACTCAAATATAAGCACAGGCGTAAGCTTGGCGAGGCGAGGCGAGGCAATACTTACTCTTTGGTACTGAAACAGCATGTACCGCATTCCTTCGTATACGTCGGTGCTCAAACATGCCTGGAATATATCGCTGTACTCGCTTTCCATACACACATCCATATAAGGCGCGGGGTCAGGCGACTCTAGAAACTGGAAGATGTCCAGCAGAGCCGGAAGCTCCTACTTTGCAAAATCGGTAGACACTGGCCGATGGGTTAGTAGCATGGGGCGTCTGTAGGATGATCCAGATCTCAAATCCGAGAGTGTGGCTGAAAGCAGTGGCGCGGACAGAGGATCGTCCACAGCACATGGTCCAGGGTGCATGAGTGCGTCAAAGCCAATATCTTGTATTTAGGATCGTACATTTGTGCCATCGGTCTGTATCCGCCTAGGCTTTGCGGCAGATCGCCGGTTCTCGTGGCTCTTGCGCTTTAGATTAAGCATGGAATCGCTCGGTATTCGCATTGAGAGAGCACAAAAGAGAGGGCTGGAATTTAGTAATGCACCTAGCCACTGCGGACCAAGCTAGTCCCACGTGCTACAATTAGACGTGTCGCTTAAACGAGGTTTTGGGTTGTTCCTTTTTCGTCGGAAAAATTGATGTGAAGAAAAAAAGAAAGAAAGAAAGAAAGAGAAAGCATATAGTACAACAGCGACGGCGTAGAAAAGCAGATGGCAGAGTTGGGTCTCAGCCGCCAGGTGCACGCTTGGCGTTCCAAAGACGCTGGCGGATCTCGGACCACTCGTCGCTGGACGATGGCGGCGGTGGCGGCGAAGTGGCTGCTGAGGACTGACTGCTGGACAAGGAGCCAGAAGAGGATGGAGGCGGCGATGGGTCGGAGCGGAAATGAGGCGAGCCGCCGGGCTGGTAGAAGAGGCTTGGGTGCAGCACGACGTCAAAGATGTTGCAGGACATGTCGGAGACACAGGACAGGGAAATGCGATGTGGGTTCTGAGGAAAGTGGGCGAGCGCCAGACGGCCGGCCTTTATAGGAAGATGTTGAGCGGCGAGTGGAGGAGAGAGGAGGAGGGCAAGGGGCTCGGACAAAGGACGGCGAAGGGCAGGGTGCGCCTCGTGCTGCGGTGGTGCAGGGGCCCGGCGGGCGTGACAGCACTCGGCAACAATCAAGCGTTTGCTTTCAGCCAGAGATGGGGCACGCGTGTACCGAAAAGAGCGTGCTCGAGCAGTATGTGGGCAGATACTCTAGCGGGGTGCACGCAGGGAAGGAGAAGATAGCAAGCGAGAAGTGAGATACCGCCGACAGCTCTCGGTGAATGACACACGACCGGGCTCTTATGCAAAAGTGGCCGAATGCGAATGAGCAAGGAGGGGAGGGAGGCCATGCGGCCCTCTCTCCGTGTCGCAGCTTGTGCTGCAATCGCACGGGGCACAAGGGTTGGTCATTTGTCTGTATTTTGCCTTTTTTTTATTTCGCCAAATGAGGCAAGTGGCGACTTTGAGCTCGGAGGCGCAAGGCTTGCTAATAGACTCGGCGATGATCTACATGGCTATGCGAAAAAGCCGGGGGGAGGGGCTGCAGGCAACGCCGCTTTGGTAGAAGTTGCAGAGCGCTTTTCTCTGGCATTGTCGCAGGGATTAAAACTTGCCGGCGTCTCCATTGACGTGCTCGTTCCTTTATGAGGGAGTGGCTTCGGCATTGTGCTTGAAACGATGTGTCAACGCGTGCTAGTGTGTATCTGCCCCCTACCTCATTGGAGCAGTCGCATGACGACAGTAGTTGGTAAAAAAGCATACGGCGGGCGCGAGGTGAAGAGCTTTGACCACATACTATTATAGCCAAGGCGAGAGCCCTGTCAATGGCCTCAGCAGTCTCGTTTGTTGGAGCAGATGTCTATTTCCTCATAGCAGAGGCCATCACCGCTGCCAACTAGACGCCGTCGCCGTAGCAACTGGCGTGGCTGTGGGCGAGTCTAGATCCTGCCTGCTGATCCGCCTCTAATACCGATTTGTAAAAAAAAGGAATCAAGCCAGGGATCTCGGCCTATCTTTTTTTGCACCACCAGTTTGGTGGTCAGGGGTTCTTTTTGCTCCATACTTCTTTTTTCTTCTGTATTTGGCAAAGGCGTAGAATTTGTCTCCAATTGAAGAGCAGGCTTGTCTCACTATTTATTCTGCTACTCCTCACTAGGCGCATTTCAGCAGTCACGAATCAGTCATGCCGCGCGATTGCACATGCTCGTTGCATGTGAGCCGAATTGGCAAGGGTGTCAAGTAACTATCGCTACTGGATATCAGCGTCGGCGTGCGCCTGCACTTGTTCTGCACTACAGCGCTTTGAGCTGTCTTCGAATTTGCGAGCTAAATCACATTTATTTGCTTGGAATTTATAGGGTCAGCGATCTCAAAGCAGTGTTTGAGGAGTTTGGGAAGATCAAAGACGTGTACATCCCGCTTGACTTTTACACGAAGGAGTCGCGTGGATTCGGCTATGTGGAGTAAGTAGCGGATGTGAATGTACGCAAAGCCAAAGCGGCTGGCTGGGCGAAGGGTGTTTAGTAGGATCGCGCTGCTAATGTGTTGCTGGCTGGAATTGTTTGTAGGTACTACGAGCGTGAGGATGCTGAGGCAGCGTACGACCGGCGCCGGGATATATTGGTGCTCAGAAAGCCCGTGACGGTCGAGTTTGCCCGTGGCCAGCGCAAATGTAAGCGATGAGTCGCTATCCGAGGTGTTGTCCTTGCAATTGTATTGGTGACGACGCTAATCATTTTACGCCTTACCATCTTTTATTTTCTCTTTGTTTCTGCTATAGCGTCGCGCGAGATGCGTGTTAATGACGGGTACGTAAATGCCACGCACGTGGCAGATATACTGCTGCGCTCAGACTGTATATCCATATCCCCAGCTATCCCTGCAGAGACGTGCTGATTGCATGTTGATTCTTGTGACACACACTGTATTGACCAAGCTGAGGCCTAAGCAAGATCTCAAGCCTTTTGCAAGTCAAGATCGCAAGAGACAAGACTGCAAGCAAGCGGAGGGATCACTATTGCAAGCGCACGACCAAGCTAAACCACATGCTATGTACAATGTTTCTTTCTGTCATCCGCTACGCTCAAGCACATGAAATCTAGTGACACTCGTCGCAGACGCCGCTCGCCAAGCCCTGCGCGCCGCAGCAGCAGGAGCCGTCGCCGCAGGTAAGTACCATTATACACATACGCATACGCATACGCTGCAATTTACTTTTATCTACATAAACACCAACCTTTTGCTGCCTCAGTGCTGTATATACAGCGCGGCAAATGTTGAACAGGGAGCATATGCTGAATGTATTCCATTGTGGCTTACTGATGAGACATGTTTGATATAGCTATTCTCGGAGCTACAGCCGCAGCCGCTCGCCAGCCGGCCGGCGCAATCGGCCCGGGCGCAAGCATTCGCGGTCTCCGAGCAGGTCGCGGTCCAGAGACCGTGGACGCGGCAGCTACTCGAAGAGGCGCCGTGACTCTCGCAGCGTGAGCAGCGCCAGCAGTCGCAGTAGCCGTAGTAGCCGCAGCTACAGCCGCAGTCGTAGTCGCAGCGTGAGCCGCTCGCGCAACCGCCGCCGCAGCCCAAGCTACAGCCGGAGCAGGAGCCGGAGCTACAGCCGCAGCCGGAGCCGGAGCGCCAGTCGCTCGCCTGTGCGCAGCAGCAGAAGCAAGGCCAGGGGCAAGGCCAAGGCCACGAGCAGCAAGGGCCGGCGCAGCAGGCGCAGCCGCAGCTACACTCACAGCCGTAGCCGTAGCCGCAGCCGCAGCCAAACTCGTAGCCCTAGTCGCAATAAGGCCCGGAACAGGTCGCCGGCGAGGTCCCGCTCGGGAACACGCACGCCCAGTCCTCGGCGGAGAGTCTTTGTCGACGACAGTGCTGGAGTCGAGGACGGCGAGGAGGTCGTCATGACGGGATATGAGCAAGGTGCCGTCGATGGAGCTGCCCAGGGCATGGATGTGTCGCCTGGCCAGAACCAGTGAGCTCTCTCTTTCTTGCGGCCTACTTGCCTGGCTCCTCGCTGTTGCCCCGGAGCCAGTGCGAGCAGGTACAGTCGTCGCGCACCCTTTTTACTTTACTTTCTTCTTACATTTTGCCTAGCTGGCAGGTTCCGCAAAAGAGTACTCTACATCAACCGATGCTGGTGGCTCCCATCTGCCTTGATGACGGCCGTCCGACATCTGGCTCCAGGCAACATGGTCCGCTGGCGCAGAGACACGGCTCTCCTCGCTGCGGAGAAGCTGCGCAAGTGCTGCGACTACAGCAACATCCGCCGTCGTAACTCTTGCTCAAATCGAATGGTGGCAAAAAAAAAATCCAAAGTGCAGTCGACTTTTTCATGGCATCGCTTTTGGTAAAATCCAGCAGAGGCTCCATTAGGCAGTGATTGGCTGTGGAGAGGCGAGGGGCAGCGTTGCCTGCCTTTTGCTGCGCGCTTCGCCGCCCCTCTTTTTTTTTTTTTTTTTTTGCTTGCACGCTAGAGCCTTTGCTACGCGTCTGTCGTCGCAGCCCAGCTGCGCCGGTACGGCTCTAGCTAGTGCCGACCCGGAGCGGCTCCACAGCCCACGTCACCGGTGGGCTAGCAAATCCCCAGCCAGCAACAAAGTCGGCCGAAAATGTGGCTCCTAAAAAAAAACGGCATCATCATTTTTTTCCCCCCCACGATGCCCTGAATTTTTTTTTT
>JANJYR010000001.1:110913-138242 GCA_027478835.1 Coemansia sp. RSA 25
TGATCTCGGCGAAAGCGCTGCTGGTGCTGCTGCTGCTGTTGCTGCCACCGCCGCCGCCGAAGCAACTCGTAGTGGGAGCACTGGTGGACCGCGTCCCGTGTTCTGCATCTGTCGGCGGCCTGCTATTCCTGGCGAGACGACGATGCTGGCATGCACTGAATGCAAAGAATCGTTCCACCGGTCGTGTGTTGGGGTTCCCAGCAATTCGATCCACGATGTGGCGGCACCCTATGTCTGTTCGGCGTGTCTAAAGCAGCATCCACGGAGACGGCGAGCACCAGGGACCATTTTGGGAGTTGGTAGTAAAGTAGCGCCCGCAGCAGGAGCACCCAAGCGGAGCAAAAAGACACCAGACGTTGCTACAGTCGATCCGATAGCAATGGCCGAGCCCATGCCGGGCAAAGACAGCAGTACTAATAGCATGGCATTGCCTACAGCCAACCAAGCTGGTAAGTAGCATGTGGTGGTCGTCTCGCTCTCCACTACACCCCCCGTTGTACATTTGCAGATGCAGCGCGGCAGCTAACGTCCCCCCCCCCCGTGGTTTTTTGTTGTTGTAGCGTTGGCGGCGTTTATGAATTTGGCGGGGGCTATGGATGAGGACGACATCTGCCCTATTTGCGAGGACGAGTGTACATGCAGAGGCGGCGAGCAGACGGCGGGGGCGGGCGGCGGCGGCGGCGAACATGTTGGCGATGGCGGCGCACCCATGCCGCTGTTTTCGCAGATATCCAGACACACGGCCGACAGCAGCATGGACGCTGTGTTGGCGCCTACTGCGGCGACCAAGCGCGGCGGCGGTGCGCGGGCGGGCAAAAGGCCGGCGGCGACCAAGGCCGAGGGCGGGGTGGCCAAGGCGCGAGCAGCAAAGACCAAGGCGGCGGCCACCAAGCCCAGGGCCAAGAAGGGCAAAAACTCGGAGAAGAGCGCAATCTCGCGGCTGGTCGGCGCCATGGACAGCACGGCTCCCGCAGGCAAGGACAACGAGGACGAGGAGGAGGACGAGGGCGAGGACTCTGATGAGGATGAGAGCGTGTTTGTGAGCGGCAGAGGCGGCGGGTCGCACTGGCAGGTGGGCGACAAGCCGGTGGCGCGGCAGGCGGGGCTCCCGGCGGCGGTGGCAGCAGCGAGCGGCGCCCCTGCGCCTCGGGCCAAGACCACGTGGCATGTGCAGCCCGGGGTGACGTCGTCCACCAAACCCGTCAACCTGGCAAGGGCCAAGGCGGCGCGGCCAGCAAAGAGAGGCGCGGGCGCAGGCGCAGGCGCAGGCGTGGACTGGGTTAGAGAGGTGGACGCGGCTGTCATCCGCGGGCGCGGGCCCCGGGCGGCGGGCAGGCGCGGCGTGTCGCCGCTGCACGGCAGCTCCGACGAGCTGATCAACATCACGGACGTCACCAGCGACACGAGCGGCGGGATCCCGAGCGAGACGGAGTTCGACCTGCCCAGCAGCGTGGTCCTGGACGACGACTTTGGCGACGACTTTGACGACGGTGGCGACTCTGAGCGCATCGAGGAGGAGGAGGAGGCGTACCTGAGGCACATGCGCGCGGGCGGGCTGTCGTCGTCCAGCCTCAGCGACCTGGACGACTCGCGACTGGCGGGGATCCGCGGGCTGAGCGACCTGGACAGCGGCGACGAGAGCGACTCGGAGGGCTGCGGCCTGGGCGGCCTGGGCGGCAGGCGGCGCACTGGCTTTCTGCGGCGGCGGCGGGGGCCGCGGCGGCGGGCGTCGGCGTCGCCATCGCCGCAGCCCTCCGAGTCGGCGGCGTCGTCGGACCAGGAGCTGGAGTTCCGCGCGCCGCGCACGGCCGAGGAGCGGGCGCTGGCGGCGTACGCGGCGCCGGGCGACGAGCGCGAGGACGCGCTGCTGGTGCTGCACCTGGAGCAGCTGCGCGCGGTGCGCAGCGTCATCCGCGACTGCTCGTCGTCGCCGGTGCTGCTGGACGGCTCGGGCGGCTCGGACGCGGAGGAGGGCGAGATCGCCTTCACGTACCGGCCCGGCAGCAGCGACAGCGACGGCGACGGCGACGGCGACGGCCGCGCCGACCTCTCTGACGACCTGATGGCGGGGTGGGCGGCCGACGCGCGGCGGCGCTGGGACAGCGACTCGTCGAGCGGGTCGTCGTGCCTGAGCGAGTCGAACCTCGGGCGGCTCCGGCTCCCCTCGGACGACGACGACGGCGTGGGCGCGGGCCACAGCGACCTGTACTCGAGCGACTCGGCGGACGCGTTCTACACGCGCAGCGCGTTCATGGGCATGGACACGGACGATGACTTTGACGATGACGACGACGCGTACCCGTCCGAGCTGGACCTCGACGGCGCGTCGCTGGCGCTGGGCGTGGCGCTCAGCATGGAGCAGCAGCAGCCCTGGGCGAAGCTGGACGCGCCGATGACGACCATCACGGCGTCGATGAACGCCAACGGCGAGGCCGACCCCATCGACGGCATCGTGTCGATCAAGTCGAGCGCCGCGCCGGCGTCACGCCTGGCGACCGGCACCCACACGCCGTTTGGCGCGGGCGGGTGGCGCGCCGCCGCCGCAGCGGGCCTTTTGCCGCCCGCAGCGAGTCTTATGTCGCCCGCAGCGGGCCTTATGTCGTCCACAGCGGGCCTGCTGCCGCCCGCAGCGTACGTGCTGCCCAAGGACCTCAGCGAGGCCGCCTGCATGGGCTTTGACGTCACCGCCGCCGCCGCCGCCGCCAGCATGGGCTGCTGCGACTCGTCGTCGTCAGCGCCGCCCACCGCCGGCTCGGCCACCGCGCGCATGGGCGCATTCACCATCGCCGACGACGCCGGCTCGGCCACTGCGACCGGCTCGTCTCCTGCCGCGGCCGGCTCCTCTGCCTCGGCCGGCTCTTCGGCCATGGCGGGCGGCTTTCTGTCGGCGCAGCTGTCCAACTCGTCGTTCTACAAGCCGCTGTCGTCCATCTCGCTGCCGGGCCGCCGCGCATCGTCGGCGGCGGCGGCGGCGGCGGCGGAGGATGCCGACTCGGGCGACTCCAGGGGAGCCGACGCCAAGCGAGCCGACTCCGATGCTGTCGCGGCGCTGCTGGCGGGCAGCATGCCGGCGATCTCGCTGGCGGAGGTCAACGCTGCGCTGAACGCGCTCGTCGAGCAGGGGTCCGCCGACCTGTGGGCTGCGGACGGCGGCGTGGGCGTGGGCGCGCTCAAGCGCGGGCTGGCGGCGGAGGAGGGCGGCTGCGGTGCCCCGCTCCTCCCGCCGGGCAAGCGGCGGCGCGGCGGCGGCCTGGCGCTGGACAGCGACTACGACGACGACGATTGGCTGCTGGCGATGGACCAGCTGGTGGACACGGAGGCGCTGCTGACAAAGTCGCCGCCCCCGACGCCCGCCGATGCGCCGCCGCAGCGCCTGGTCTCCGCCGCCCGCATGGACCCCCTCGCGCGGTGGGACCGCATCCCCGTCAACATCTTCCGCCGGTCGCGCGCGCTCGCGTCGAGCCACCACCGCAGAGACATCGCCGCCCAGGACGGCCTGCTAATGGGCGGCGGCTTGGGCGGCGGCGGCGGCGGCGGCGGCCGCCGCAGCGGCGGTGCCGGCATGTCTGCGCTGGCGCTCACCGCCATAAAGTCCAGCAGGCAGCGCCGGGCGCTTGTCAACTCCACGCTGCTCGCCCAGCACACGCTGCCCCTCGCCCCGCCGCCGCCGCCGCCCACGCCCCTGGGCTCGCGCTCGGCGTCCATGTCTGCTGCCGGCGCGTCCACGTGCTTGCCCCACTCCTTGGTCTCCGCCGACGGTGGCGCCAACTACGCCGCCGTCAGCGCGCTTGCCACCTCCGCTGCCGCCTCTCCGGCGTCTCTGCTGGCCGCGCGCTCTGGGGCGCTCGCTGGCAGGCGCAGGTCGGCGGCGGCGGTTGCCGGCCACCGCGTGGCGAGCAGCAGTGCTGCGGACGCTGTTGCTGCTGCCGCGGACAGCATCTACGCCTTTGGGTGGCTGGAGGACGACGAAGACTTGGCCCTGTTTGCTATGCCCGAGCTCTCGTCGACCCACGATGCCCCGCCCAGCATGACGATGATGCTGGCTGCGTCTGCCGTTAGCCCCATGCTCCGGCCATTTGGCGGGTCGTCGTCGTCAGCAGCAGCAGACGCCGTGCCAGAGCCAAAGCTCCAGTAACCCCCTATTCCCATCTCTAACCTCGTGTATTTTATTATTATATTTCAAAAGATCTCGTCGAATGGGCGAGTGTCGGTGAAGCAGCTCTTAAACACCTTGTTGACTGCCGCCTCTGCGTGCTTTGCGGACTTGCAGCTCGGATTAGCCAGCAGCGACAGCACGGCGCGGCGCTTGACGCAGACCTGATGGTGCTTGAGGAACCCCAGGTTGCCGCGCATAAACTCCTGGAACCACGTGCAATCGCCGCTCAAACTAGCTGCCCTGATCTCGGTGCACGCATGGTGCTCCAGATTATACCAGTCCAAGTTAAAGTTCTTATCATCATACGCATGCACCATTTCATGCGCCATCGTCGTCTCCAAATGTCCCTTTCCTTGCAGCCGGTTGTAGCACAGCTGGATCACGCCTTCGCTCGAGTACCCGCCGCTCCGCATCTCGCTACACTTCATGCACGGCATGTTTGCTTGAGACGCTGTAAACACTGCTTTTGACTTTTCCAGATGCTCGGCCATGAATATTACTAGGGGGCTGGTTTGTAGCAAGTCGTTGCGCCATTTCTCGCACCGCTTACAGTCCTCCAAATCCTTTTTGAATTCTGCTGTTTGCGCCTGTTTTTCCTTTTGTGAGTTTGTTAGCCCTATTCCCGTGTATGCTGATATGGCGCGGCGCCAGCTGTTGAATAGACCGCGCTCCTCGGTGTCCATTCCCTGGTACTTTTGTTGGTGTGTTTCTCCGCCGTCCCTTGGCGAAGAAGGAGAAGCCATTATTGTACTATTAGTTATCGAGAGAGAGAGAGAGAGAGAGAGAGAAAAAAAAAAATAGATTTAATTGTGAAATTGCTTATAGGCCTACACAATCAATTGTAATTATGGATGAACAGTCGTCTGCAGTGTGGAGAAGATGTGAGACGGACACCTCGTGCACAACAATTACACAATGGTCCACAGAAACAACGTTAATGGCCCATCTCTCTTTCACTCCCTATCTTTTTTTTTTCTTCTTTTTTTCTTTTATTTAATTTGCTAGCGAAATTCCAATGAGGCTCTCGTTGGCTCTTGTAGGCGCTGGGTTTTTGCTCACGGCCTTGGCACACGCATCATCGCTTCAAGATGAACTATCGGTACGCGCCTTCTCCAACTCTCACTTTTCCAACTCACTCAGTGACTTGCAGCTTAAGCGGCTAGCAGCAGACTCTAAAAAGCAGCACGCATGGCTAGACATTTCCAAGGGCGAGCTTTTAGCTCCCATCTTGGTTCCCAGACAAATCGGATCGCCCGGGTACCATGCTACGCAGAACCTGATCGTCGACGTGATGACCAGTCTGAACTATGCCATCTCGTGGGACAACTTTACGGCTACGACGCCAGTGGGCAAAGTGCGGATGGCCAACATCATTGCGACCAAGAACCCGGCGGCTGCCAGGCGGCTGGTTCTAGCCGCGCACTATGAGAGCAAAGTGCTTGACCATGGCGAGTTTGTTGGCGCCACGGACTCTGCTGTACCAGTAGCGCTTATGCTGGATGTGGCCAAGGCCTTGGCAATCAAGGTGGACGAGCAAGAGCGCAGCGACATCAGCTTGCAGTTTATCTTTTTTGACGGTGAAGAGGCCTACGAGGAATGGACCGACAAGGACTCTATCTACGGGTCGAAGCACTTGGCGGGACTCTGGGAGCACCACCCGGATGCGGCTACGGTTGCGGCCCTCGACGCTACCACGCAGCACAAGCCAGAGCTTGACCGCGTCGAGCTCATGGTGCTCTTGGATCTGATTGGCGCCCCCAATACCTCGTTTGTCGCACTTGAGAAACCCACCGGCGACGTGTTTACGCAGCTCAGCGAGCTCGAACACCGGCTGCACGATGCGGGCCATTTGTCACGCACATACTTGAATACCAGGGTGCCTGCTGACGCGGGCCGTGTGGAGGACGACCATGTGCCGTTTATCGAGCGCAATGTGCCTGTGCTTCACCTCATCTCGGTGCCGTTCCCAAAGGTCTGGCACACGATGCAAGACGATGCGACGGCGCTTGATCAGCGGGTGGTGGCGGACATGAGTCTGCTGCTGCGCTCTTTCGTGGCTAGCTACCTAAAGTTGCGGGTTTGACGAATCTGACGAGTTGGGCGTAATGTCCAGCACTTCTTTTGCCAGTTCCACTGCGTCGCTGCTTCTTCTTCCGTCGGTAGTCACCGTCACTAGCACCGTGGTTTCTGGGATCAGTGTTGTTACTATGCCCAACTCGTCAGATGTCTTGTTTTTCATGAGCTCGATTGGCGCCCTCTTGTGTGGCATCGCCGTGCTTGTGCTGTTGTCTTCTTTTTGTCGTTAGTGATTTTTTTTTATTTTGTCATTTACATTTATACATATATATTTTTTTTTACCGATTGTTGTCTGTCTATCGGAATGCAGATCAAGTGGATCATGGAGGCGTCGGTGAGGTGAATTGGCGACTGGTTGATTTTTTTTTTCTCTCTTTCTTTGCTATGCGTGAGAGCATGCGGCATTTTCGCCTTTCTGCAATTATTCCATTTGGGGCGAAAATCTCTCACCTTTCTGGTGACCTTCTTTTTATTACGCAAGTGCACGCCGTCCAAATGGCGCGACCTCTCTCCCCCCCTCCTCTCGCCTATAAAGCCCAAAGGTGCTTGGCCAAATCTTCCACTACTTTTTTTTTTCTATTCTTCTTCCTAGCGTTATTTTGTTCTATCTCTTTTCATTTTCCAAACACCACAAACAAAAAAAAAACACACACACTTATTTCGCCTCTATATCTGTCAAGTAAACCAATTTATTTCCTACAAGAGGTAAGCATTCACTAGTAGAACGCAAACCACGCATTTGCCAATGTCATCCACGCATATCATCGATAAAAAAACCAGGTGGCATTTACGTCCAGCCACATCCCCATTTCTTGAGGTTTATTTTTTCATTTCTTTTTATTGCTCGTTATGTCATGCTAGTTAGGAATATAGCAACCTCCCTCCCTTTTTTTTTTTAGTTTCCGACCCTTAAAATGGGGGTTTTGTTTGTTTGCCCAGGTCAATGTGGTCAGCTGGTGCTTTCCCTCTAGAGCCACCTTTTCTTTCCCATTCAGTGCTTGCACTTACAATCCACCCCACTTGTCTAATCCACACACACACACACAAGTAACACTTGTTGTTGCTCCTCATTGGATGCGCCCTGACTGGGCATACCCCCTTTTTTATACGCCGATTGGTCTTGGCGAACAAAATCAAGAGCCTTTTTTTTTGTTACGCTCTAATGCCTCTCACCTATAGCCTTTTTACGGGCAATTGCCGAGACTACGGCCGAAAGCGAGGTATGAGCTCATACAACTCAAACTCTAAATACAGCGCCTCCAAAAAAATAATAATAATAGCTTCTAGTTTCACCTAAACCCCTCCCTGTTTGCTCCTCGCTGGCCTGTGCTGCGTACAGAAATATCAACTAATTGTATTTCTATGCTTTTATTTCTTCTATTCTCCCTCACTCACTCCGACGTCACCTTGCCGCTTAGCTAGGGCTCGCTCGTCGTCATCAAAGTTTCCTACACTCGGTATAATTAAGGTTCGGCAAGCCTTCGCCAAGAGAGTTAAAACACAGCGTCTGTGCTTTCCATCGTATCGGCAGCTCTCGAATATCAAGACACTTGCTTCTCCTTCCATCCTTTTTTGTTGTTGTTGGCCTCAAGCAACATGGCTCTCTCACCAGCGTTTGCGCGCAAGGGACACTTTAGCAGCGACAGTACGGCGCTCCGCTCATCTTCACAGCTCTCACTTGACGGCGTCAGCACGCACGGCGGCAATGCTCCCGAAGAGGCAGAAACCACTCTGAGCGTGTCTGGGATGACGTGTGCCTCGTGCGTTAGCGGGATTGAGCGACATCTCGCCAGCTTGGACGGAGTATCCAGCGTCAAGGTCGACCTTATGACAGCCCAAGCCACCGTTTGCCACACTAGCCAGCTTGTGTCTGCCGATACACTGCGCGCCGCGATCGAGGAGATGGGATTTGACGCTTCGGTACTTTCCAGCGCCACTCGCCACGACCAAAACTCGCATGCCGCCAACAGTGCGGCGCTTATCTTGGGAGAGCAGCCAGTAGAGTCGTGGTTCAACGTAGAGGGCATGACGTGCGGCTCATGCGTGGCCACTATTACTGCGCTTTTGACTGGCCTTCCCGGTGTAATTAGTGCAGATGTCCAACTGCTGACCGCGCAGGCCATGGTCAAGCACCGGCCGCGCGACATTGGTATCCGCGAAATTGCCAACGTTCTAAGCGGCGCCGGATACCAGACTACGCCACTGAACGCTGGCTCGGACGCAAATGGCGCACTATTGACAGACCCGTCGGCAATGGCCCTACAGAACCTCCAGAAGCACCGCAGGCAGGCCGGCATTCGATTTGCGTGGTCCTTGCTATTCTCGATTCCTATGCTGATCATATCCATGATTATCGACATGGCGTTGCCCGCATCCAACCCGACCGCCAAGCTATTCCATCGCAAGGTGTTCCAGCGCTACTCGGTCTCCGTCATCTGCACCTTCTTCATCGCCACCGCGGCGCAAATTGTCTTAGGCGCATACTTTTACAAGCACGCGTTCAAGTCGTTGTTCAGAGCCAAGACCGCCAATATGGACGTGCTCATCGCCTTGGGCACCACTGCCGCCTATGTCGGCTCGATTGTCAGCGTGACGATACAAAAGGGCGACGGTGAACAGTTTTTTGAGACCGCCGTGTTTCTCATGACTTTTGTCTTGCTCGGCCGCTGGCTCGAGTCCATTGCCAAGGGCCGCACCGTGAGCGCCGTCGAAGCGCTAGTAAAGATGCAGCCCGACGACGCGCTTCTGGTGCACGTCCAACCAGACCAGGCGCCGGCAGTTCTAGAGTCGATTAGCACGCGGATGATACAGCTCGGCGACTTGCTGCAAGTCAACAACGGTATGCGTGTGCCCTGCGACGGCGTGATTACTCGCGGCCAAACCGACATTGACGAATCGCTATTGACGGGCGAGTCGGCACCAGTAGTAAAGTCCGAGGGCTCGCCAGTAACCGGAGGCACGCTCAACATTTCGCAGAGCATTCAAATGCGCGCAACTGCCATCAACGAGTCCTCTACGCTGTCGCGCATCGTCAGGCTGGTCCGTGAGGCACAGTCTAGCAAGCCTCATATCCAAGAGGTGGCCGACCGCGTTGCCTCGCGCTTTGTGCCGTTTGTCGTCTTGGCCTCGCTTATTGTGCTTATCGCCTGGATCGCTGCTGGCGCGGCTGGTCGTGTTAAGCCGGAGTGGCTGGATTCCAAGCAAGCGATGGGCGGCTTTACCAGCAGCAGCAGCAGCAGCAATGACATGAGCGGCATGGACGGCGACGAACACGGTCAAGAGCCCATGGCATACGGCATATTCGCCCTGCTCAACGCCGTTAGCGTGCTGGTAATCGCCTGTCCCTGTGCGTTGGGCCTTGCTGCGCCTACTGCCATCATGGTTGGCACGGGCATGGCGGCTCGCTTTGGTATTCTCGTCAAGGGCGGCGGTGCAACAATGGAGGCGGCTAGCAAGATCGATGTCGTGGCCTTTGACAAGACAGGCACGCTGACCATGGGCAAGCCAGCAGTCATCGACAGCTATGTCGACAAGTCGCTAGATGCACAGTCCAGCGGATTCTCGGCGTGGCTCTACGCGTGCATTCTGGACCTCGAATCGCAGAGCAGCCACCCATTGGCAGATGCCATTTGTGCCTACATTCGTCAAAACTATCAAACTGGCGCTGCTGGGCTGCCGCCACAGCTGCTAGAGCACACGGAGCTGCCTGGTCGCGGCATGCGAGCAACCGTGGATATTCCAGCCGAGTTTGTCACGGCGCTTGGATGGCCTGCGACTGCTAGTTCTGCCCAGATACTGGTAGGTAAGGACGCCTGGGCCAAGGACGAGGGCTGTGTCATGTCGACTCCACTAGAGCTGCGGTCCAAGTGGTCTGACAATGGATATACGCCAGTTGCCGTAGCGCTTGTCCCCATCGCGTCGACAACGCCGGGCAGCGTGGTGGCAGCATTTGCGCTTGCCGACAAAGTACGACCCGAGGCCCGCGATGTGGTCAGCAAGCTCAAGCAGCGCGGGATCGACGTGTGGATGATATCGGGCGACCATCCGGCCGCCGCCAACGCCATTGCGCGGGAGCTAGGGATAGACCATGTAATGGCTGGCGTGCTGCCAGAGCAAAAGTCCGAGGTCGTTCGTTCGCTGCAGCAGCGCGGCAAGAGCAGTACTGCCGATTTGCTGATGTTGCCAACAAACAATGCCGAAAACACCGCGGTGAACTCACCAGATCTCAGCAAGCGGCCCGCCACTGTCCTGGCTGACATTTCGGCGACGCCGCTGGGCAGCAGGATGACAAGCTGGCTGCCGCGTTTTGGCCGCTTCTCGGCATCGACTACAAAGTACCACCCGTATGCCAAGGTTGCCATGGTCGGCGATGGCGTCAACGACGCGCCAGCTCTCGCGCAGGCCGATGTCGGCATAGCTGTGGGCTCGGGCACTGCCGCGGCAATGGAAACGGCGCCTGCCCTGCTGATGCGTCCGTCTCTATACTCGCTGCTGACTTTCCTCGACCTGTCGCGCACCGTGTTCCGCCGCGTCAAGCTCAACTTTGTGTGGGCGTCCATGTACAACCTTGTGTGTATCCCTATTGCGGCAGGTATCCTGTACCCAGCTGTCGACCGCGGTCTGCCGCCAGTCATTGCCGGACTGCTTATGATCGCCAGTAGCTTGACTGTAATGGTCAGCAGCTTGTCGCTGAAGCTGCATCGCGAGCGCAAGTACTAAAGCATACTAATATCACAATCGTTTAACAAAAAAAAAAAGCCATTGCATCTGACATTTAGTGTAATAAAAAAAACATTCCTAGCTCTGCTTCTTGGGCGTAGTGACGTTCTTTTGCGCAACAGTCTTGCCAAGTCCCTGGAACTTGCGCGTGTCCTTGCGGCTCATCCGCGTGCGATCGCGTACGCCAGTTCCGCCTTGCCAGAACGCATGGTTGCCATCGACTCGTTTGATAACCTGTGCTCCACAACTGACACATAGCCCAGACTGCTCGGTCTTGGATATGCGCTGCTCCTTTGAGCAATGTCCGCAGAGCATGATCTGCGCGTACTCGTGCTCGTGGTCCTCCTTCTCGTCGTGGCAAGTAACACAAGGGAATGTCTTGCCACAGCAAGGGAAGCGCAACCACCGAGTGCTCTTGCGAAAGTGCTTACACGCTCCGTGATCAGGGAGTGGCTGGCCAGGAACAACGCCCAGCCGCGCTAGCTCCTCGCGCCTGTTGCCTTTGGCCCTACGGGTGCGCTCAACTTCCTTTGAGATCTGCGCCGCACTTGCGCTCCCGCCCAGCGCGATACCGCCCATCAGGCGAACAAACTGTGGCTCTTGCACGCTCACGCTCATTTTAGAATAGCAGGAGCGGCAATTGAGCCCCGTGGTAGAACTCATGCTGACAGTAGCTACAGTGTCCGCCGGCTGCTTTGTTGCACCCGCTCCGTCGTCGCCATTGTCGTCGACCATACCGCACGCCTCGCACGATAGAGTGAACTTGGATGGAAGCAGGTCGGTGGGCGCACAGCCGGAGCAGTCAAGATATCCCATCGTCGTCGAGTCCGCAAACATCCAATCAGGCCTAAACCGCACTCCCAGAATCGCCGAGCACGAGTCACACGCCTTCCAGAGCTGGTTGTCCTTGCCAGTTCGTGTAGTTGGCAATATTCCTCGAAGCTCAACGGCGCCTTTGCATCGTCCGCAGCGTACACCAAGGTTGAGTTGGCTGCAATGAGCAAGCGAAATGTTGGCCAACTTGCTCTCTACAAAACGGACCTCAATGCCTCGGCGTGCTGGCTTGGAAAATTCTCCGACATCTTCAGCGTCTTCCGCGTAGTGCTCATCGTGCTGGCTGTCGTCCGAGTCGGCGAGCGAGTCAATATCTGACTCGGAGCCATTTGCAGCGATTCCAAGCTCTGCCATACTCGTGGGAAGGCCGGCTTCGTCAACAGAGATGGTTTTGACCCACGGCTTGGCCGACGTAGAGTCGTCGTACAGATGCGGCGGTTTCTGAGGCCGGGGAGCCGCAGCAGCTTGCACTATTGGTACAGGCTTAGCAGACGGGGCAGGAGCCTGCTGCTCTGGTGGCGGTGGTGGAGCCGAGATCATGCTGACGAGCCAGCGGTCAAGCCAGTTGAGATGGTGCAGGAGCGTAGTCCCAGGCGACTCTAAGACGTGGTCGCTGAACCGCCGACAAACAAAGTCTAAATACCCCTGCCTTCCTCCCGCTGGTTGCCAACTGCTTGGCTTGCCCTTGCGGCCCAAGATCGAGTCCTTTTCTAGCACTATCGTCACTGCTGGCAATCGAGCCAGGCCACCCCTAGTGCTACTTGATGGCGAATTCGGGTACGAGCGCGCCACTGTAATGATACTGGTGATCTGAGTGATATCGAGCGGTTGAATATCCGGATCCGTAGGCACAATATCAAGTTTTACAGCCGTGTCGCCGCCAGGAGCATCGCTAACAACGGTGTAGTTGCCACGGAAGCGCCTTTCGAGCTGGCGAAGCTCCGAAGAGCGGCGAGGGTCCTCAGCATTGCTATTTCCGGCGGAAGGCACGGCTGACTCCAATGCTGCGCTTATAGGCTTTAGCGTTGGTCGAGCTACCGGAGGGCGCAGTGCCGTAGGAGATCGAGGAACGGTAGGCGAGCGCACAGAAGCTCGATTCGGCAATTGGCCTACGCTGTCGTTGCCAATACCAGCTGTTTCGGCTGAGATATTTGTTGTTTCTGTGGCTGCTGGCATATTGGGCTTAGTAGGGCCAGCGAACGTAGTAAACTTGATCGTCGGAGCGGGTTTTTGCTGCATCAGCAGCTCGAGATTGTGATCTAGCCAGGTCACGTACTCTTCCAGGCTAGGGACGTCCTCTGGCTTGCCAGCTTCGATAGCTGCATGCGCAGTCTTCCTGACGTGCTTGGCAAAGCCAACTTCTATATTGCGCTTCACGCCAGTCGGGATGCCTTTGTTGACGATCTGTATCTCAAGGATCGGATCCGAGGTCTGCTTGGTTGGATAGGTTGCGGGAACCACTAGAGCCATGTATAAGCGCGATACGTCGAATGGGAAGTCAGGATCAGAGGGCTTCATCTCGACTGCAAACGCCGACTCGCCGCGCTCCGAGCTTAGTCTCTTTACGGCCCACTTTGGCGCCTTGAGTAGATCCTCGATTTGTGTTTTGCGGACCGAATCACTACGACCTTTGTCCCGTCCTCCTCTGCCCCTTGCGCCGCCTCTGCCCCTTCCGCCTCTGCCGCTGCTACTAGTACCATCGACGACGGTCTCGCTGCCTTTTGTGCTAGCAATGTGGAGGAAGCTGCAAGTATCGCCGGCCCGGCATGAGTTGTTCCGTTGGAAGAAGCGGCATACCGTGGTGCGCTTCGGGGGCTGACGACGTGGCGGCGAGTTTCCAGAGCCGGTTGCAACATCCTGCGCAGCACCGCTGTAGTTGGTGGCCTGATTGGCCGGGAGGACGTGGCCGCCAGCAATTGTATTCGCCGGCCCTTCGCTGTCAACAGTGATCGCCATGCTTCTTAGCTAATAGAGAATACAAATAGATTAGTTTTCGAAATTCGCTGTCTTGTGTTAAGCGGGAGTGAGTGCTCTGGCAGCGCCTCTCTTCAAGCAACGTCGGAGATTAGCCAGCGATCAGATCACTCCTCTCCCCTTCTCCAGAGGCACACTTTGTCACACTTTGTGGCAAGACGCTCAGGCCACGTTGCCGACTTTCTTTTTCGATTTGAGCAATTTTTTTCTATTTTTTATTTATCTGGGCCGTTGGATTTAGTAGATAATGTCGAATCAGCCGGCTGTTAGCGAGGTTATCAATGCGCTGAATGCGCTTTACCAAGGAACGAGCTTGCAGGAGCGCGAGCAGGCAAATTCGTGGCTCGAGCAGTATCAAAAGACGGTAAGTGTTGACGCTGCTAGGAGCATCCGGCTCTCCCCTTTCCCTTTATCTTGTTTCAATCGCCTGCGAACTAAATCCAGAGAGCCTCCTGTTTCTTCTTATAGCCGCAAGCGTGGACGACCTCAGACACCATACTCGGCGCAGCGGAGCTTGGTATCGAAGTGAAGCTGTTTGCCGCGCAGACGCTTCGCAACAAGATTATTAGCGACTTTTCGGAGCTCGGCGAGCCAGGGGCACTGCAGCTGCGAGACTCGGTGGTCAACCACTTGCGCAATGCGCGGAGCGGGCCACAGCCGCTTATCACTCAGTTGTGCCTGGCCCTGGCAGACTTGGCGGTGCAGCTGGGCGCATGGACAGACCCGTTCGGCGATATGGCGAGATCGTTTTTATCGGACCCAGAGTCAGTATCCTGCCTACTGGAATTCTTGGCAGTGCTGCCCGAGGAGATTGAGAGCGAGCGCATTCTGCTGCCGACAGACTTTTTCCGGCAGCGGGCGACAGAGCTGCTGACGCAGCGTGTGGGCGACCTGATCCAGCTGCTGGTGCAGTGCTTGCAGCAGCCGGATCTGAAGGCCGACGCGCACACCCGGGTGCTTGTGTGCTTTACCTCGTGGCTCAGGTACGGCGAGATAACGCTGATGATGATTCAAAACACCCCGCTGACCGAGCTGGCCTTTGCAGCGCTAAAGGCAGACGACGACGCAGTGTTTGAGACGGCGGTGGACGCCATCTGCGGCATTCTGGGAGAGACGCGTATTGACCACGATGACGACCCCGAAGATGCGCGAGTGAAGAGCGCCAGTGTCGAGCAGCAGCTCGTGCCGCAGCTGAATGCCGTGGCAGCGCAGATGCGCGCCGACCCGCTGGTCGCCGAAGGCAACGAGGAGCGCATTCGAGGCTACTGCCGGGTGCTGACCGAGGCCGGCGAGGCGTGGGCTCAGCGCATAGTGCTGAACATTGCGGCCTTTGAGACTACGGTTAGCGCGCTGGTCGACTGCATGCGCTTGGACAGCCTCGAGGTCATTGGCATGATGTTTGAGTTCTGGGCTGTGCTGGCAGACAACACAATGGAGAGCACTGTCCCGTGCGACCCGGCTAGGCGAACTCTGGCGGCTGTCTACGAGACGCTTATTGACGTTATCACTCGCCACTTGAGGTATCCCGACACCTTTGACACCAGCGACGCGCAGGGCGGCATGACGGCTAAAGAGCGCGACGACTTTCGCGAGTTCCGCCACAACATTGGCGATGTGCTAAAGGACTGCGTGCGAGTAGTTGGCCAAACCAAGGCCTTGTCTCACCCCTACAACACCATGCTCAACGGCATCAACAGCACGCCACAGCTACCGTGGCAAGAAATCGAGGCGCCGCTCTTTGCCCTACGGGCGATGGGCGCCGAAGTGAGCTCGCAGGAAAACGTGATGCTGCCCAAGATCATGGACATGTTCTCCCAGTTCCCCGCTCACCCCAGGCTGCGCTATGCCGCCACGCTGGTTATCGGCCGGTACACCGAGTGGACGCAAGAGCACCCGCAATATGTGCAGTTCCAGCTCAACTACATTGCCGAGGGCTTTAAAGTGCGCGATGTAGCTGCAGCCAGCGCGCAGTCGCTCAAGTACCTATGCCAGGACTGCTCAAAGTATCTGGCCGAGCACTGGGCCAACATGCTAAAGTTCTACAACGAGGTAGTCGCTAGCGGCACGCTGGACGACGGCGATGTCATTGAGTTTTCTCAGGCGCTAGCACACGTAGTTAGCGCCGTGCCAGAGCCCGACACGCACCTGGCTATCGAAGCGTTCTGCTTGCCTGTCGGCCAAGAGCTAGGCGTGCTGCTGCAGCGCCCGGAGCTGACCAGCAGCGAGAAGAAAAAGATCATTTTGCTATTTGAGCGGATGGGCGTGTTTTTGCGCTTCATGCACATCGAGGACAACGAGCCGGCCGAAGTCCTCCTTTCGCGCATCATCAACGAGTCTTGGTCGCTGGTGAGCACTGCCTTGCAGCGGTATGCCGCCGATGCGCTTGTCGCCGAGAGCGTGGCAAAGTTTGTGCGCGTGCTAGTCGAGTTCTACCCGAACATCCTGCGACCAATTGTCGTGCAAGTGATCGACGCAGTTGTCAGCTCGTTCCAGCGCACTGGACTGGGCACGTACTTGTGGCTGGCGCGGCGGATCCTCAATGTCCACCAGAGCTTGGGCGTCGACGAGTCTGCGTCGCTGCAGCTGGTGACAAACATGGTTGAGCGGCTGAGCGAGGCTGCGCTCGCGCTGTTCCAGGGCACGCCGTTCTCAGACATCCCCGAGACGACCGAGGACTACTTTAACCTCATCGAGCGCGCAGTGGAGACGGCGCCCGGCTATATCATCGGCATGCCTACGTTCCCCTATATTGTGCAAGCGGCAGTTGCAGCTCTGGAGGTGAACCACTTCCACGCGCAAATATCTGTCATTTACACTTGGATGCAGATCCTCAACCCGACCAAGCGTCACATTCGCTTGATGCGGGAGAATCGGTCGGCCTTGCAAGTGACTCCGGCCAGCCCTGCTGGACGCGCCCCGCCGGCCAGCCCGGCTTCGCCCCTGCGCCAGCGCCGGCGCAGCGTGCGCCCTGATACGTACCCCGTGGAGCAAGTCGTTGAGCTGTGCTCGAAGCATGGCTTTGACTTGACCGTCAAGCTCATGCATGGCCTGATGCGGAACTTTGACCACGAGGCGGTCTCGGCGGCGGCAGACGCGTTTGCGGCGCTGACGGCAGTTGTCAGCGATGGGCCAGCAGTCGCCAAGGCTCAGTACGACAGCCCGCCGCTGGCAGTCATGTGCGAGTGGGAGCAGGCGATGCTCTCGCAAATCCCCGAGGCCAACTTCCCTGCCGTCGACAAGCAGGCGTTTATGAGCGAGCTGGCAGAGTACATTCAAACGCGACAGTGGTCCAAGATCAAGACGCTGGTCGGCGACACCGCCGCAGTGTTCAGGCGCCGTAATGCGACAAAGAAGTAGGCGCTACATCTTTAATACATTTTAAGCAGTTTAACGGAAGCAACTTCTACTCTATCATATCTAGCACTAGAACTCAAATGTCTCGACTTCGATAACCATCCCGCAAACGGTGCACTTTTGCTCGCTCTCGTCAATCGGCTCGTAGACGTGCTCGTGTGCTGCCTCGATCTTGAGTCGCTCGCGGCGGCTCTTCTCCCACTCTTCTACGCGTGTTCGGCGGCGCAAGTTGGCCACCGACTGCTTGTATTTCTTTTCCTTGCGCTCGCGCTTTTCGTCGATGCGCCGCTCAAACTCCTTGTCGAGGTTCTCCAAGCCGTCCCACTTTTTCGCGGCAAACGATTCTAGGTGCTGCCTCATATACAAGAGCATGTTGTTCCAAGTGGATTTGTGCGGGTTGGCCTTTTCCCACACTGGAAATAGCTCGCGGTCCCTGAGCTCGCTGTCAGTTAGCAGGTAGTCCTAAAGCGAACATGGAGCCGATTCTTTGGATATTAGTTGTACTCCAGTATACAAATTAATTCCCTCGCTGCTGTTGCTCGCGCTACTTGCCTCCTTGGCCTCAGTCTTTGTCAGCAACGAGTATTTGTCGGGTATGTTGTCGATGCACGGCTTGCACACCATGACTTTGAATATCTTCAAATAGACCATGTCCAAGTCGATTGAGCCGCACTCGCAGCACTTTGTCTCGTCGTTGGGCTCTGGATTGAAAGGTATGTCGTCTATCGATACCACTTTGCGCTTCTTCTCTGGCGAGCCAGCCGTAGCGGGGTCTTCCTCGAGAAACCCAGCTCGTGTGTCGTTCATCTTGCTAAAGTCGTACTCGTAGTACCCCGAGGACATCTTTGACTTTGGCAGCTGCTTGAGCTTGGCCGGCTCGCCGGAAGCGGCTGGTGCTGCTGGTGCTGCTGGTACGGTCCTTTGCTTTAGCCTCTCTACCGCCTGTAGCCGGTTGGCTTCAATTTGCGCTAGCTGCTCCTCCGTTAATTGCTGCGACATTTCTTCAATTCAAGAACATAAAGTGAATGCAAGCAAAAGAGCGGCTGCTGAAGTCCGCAGCAAGGGCTTTGCTACGATGATTGCGATTAGATCTCCTCCGCACTCCAATCAACTCGGGTGTGTGAGGACACGCGCGAATCAAATGTACCACGTTGTTTGTGCAAATATTGGCTTTCTTTTGGCTCAGAAGACAGTCCGCAGCGCCATCTCCTTTTTCCCCAGCTCTTCAACTCTTTTCTTTTGTTCTAAATAATGCCAGTGTTGCGTGCTAAGCGCCTGATGGGCGAGATCCGGCAGATGATAGCCGATCCGCCACCACAAGTGCGGCTGCTGAGCCACGAGAACCTCGGCAGGTGGACAGTGGCCATAGACGGCGCGGCAGAGACACTGTATGCGGGCGAGAGCTTTCAACTGCAGTTCACGTTTCCAGAGTCATACCCACTGGAGGCAGCCGAGGTTGTTTTCGTGGGCGACGTGCCCGTGCACCCGCATGTGTATAGCAACGGGCACATTTGCCTGAGCATCCTGTACCAGCATTGGTCGCCGGTTCTGACGGTCGAAGCGGTCTGCTTGTCCATTATCTCCATGCTGTCCAGCTGCAAACAAAAGGTATGTTTAGACGATGAGGACAACGGAAGTGCCGATTTGTGGCGTCCTCTAGGCAACATCAAGCAATTACATATTAATGTTGTCGTTCTATTTTTGGCATCGCTGTTGGCTGTTTGTAGATGCGTCCGGAAGGTGATTCAAACTATGTTAAGCAGGCGACAACGTCGCCCAAGGACGGGGCCTGGCGGTTTGACGGTAAGCATCATTATTGCCTTGATTTGAGGCACACCTTTCCCCTTATCCACTGCTCGGCGTATTGTACACGTCATGCAACAAGTGTGCATACTATTTTGCTCCATCTTTTGTGCTGAATTGCGTCTCCCACTACCCTATCCCCACTCCACTCTGATATTGCCGGTAGACGACAGCGTATAAGCGCTTGACAGGAACAAGCAGACAACACAATGACAGCTGCCAAGCGCAGCACAAGGCGCCCGGTGATATGTCTCCGCGGCGCATGAGCAAAATCAGTCCACGAGGCCTGGTTGTTCCTGGTAATTTTTTGCTTTTTCGTCTGGCGTCCTTAAATAGCGCTTCGGCATTTGCGCCTTCTTTTTTTCGCCCCAGGATGTCGGAGATATCTGGCGCACACCCTCTTTTTACCCCTTACTTATCTTTATCTCATATAAAAGATTTACTCGTCTGTCTATACTTTGGGGTAGAATGGTTCGGCTGCTTCCAAAGGGGACCATTCCGCGGGTGTACATATTTTGTACACTCATACAAGCGATAGCGTTCATCATCGCCGAGTCGTACGCACTGTACCTAATAAGGATGGCGCACCAGCAGACACTGAAGAACCAGTGGCAAGTGCCCGACATACAAAGCGCAGTGTCAGCATCGGTGACGTCGTACATCGTATACAGCGCGCTCTTTATCCTCGCGCAGTGCTACATAATATTTCTCTGCGGCGAGGCAGTGGCCACGCAAAACACCATCCAGGTCATCGTCGTGGTGTTGTTCTACTTTGTCTGCTTGGCAAACTCGGTCACTCGCTACATATCCATGTTTGTGTGGCCCAGCCTGGCCGCTCACATGTTTACGCGAGACAACAACATGTTCTTGCTCCAAGTGACCGTCGTCGCCATGTACTGCATTGCCCTGCTGTCGCTCGTCGTGCTTTCGTACAAGCTGAAGAAGGACGTGGGCTGGAGCGTGTTTAAGCGGCTGGGCGCCGATATCTCGCTGCACCGAGCGTTCATGTGGCACCAGTGCCTGGTTATGATCCTCAAGGTGGACATCTACTTTGTCGGGTCGTACCTCGTGCAAATGACGGCGCTGGTGCTCAAGGCCGACGACATTGAGACCTGGCTGCAAATCACTGTGTTCATTCCGTTCTGCATCGTGGTTATCGTCGGCGCCTTTTATGCGCTGGCTGGCGAGCGTCGTCGGCTGATGATAGTCATCGCGACGTGCTTGTTCCTGTCCATCGGGTACTTTATCTTCAAAATCGCTCGCGTCTGCGACTCGGACATACTCGGCAAGCCTGGCGACCCCTATGCCGACAGCCGGCCGTTCTTTATGATCACAATCGTCGTGTGCATGTTGCTAGTCATCGCCACGGGTGCCATTTCGGCCATGTGCATCCGCAACTTTGGCTCGGGCCTCATGGAAGCCATTGCCTACGACAAGCTCCGAGCTAGGCACCGGAGGATGTACACCACTGAGAAGACGGCAGGCGACGAGGCTGCGCAGCTCATGGACGACCAGGGCCTCTCTCCGCGCGACCGCTTCGCCTTGGACTAGAGCACAGTTACAAGTGTAGATAGACTAATCTTATTTTCCTATTTTTTTTTGCTTCAAATCCGCTCGCACAGCCAAATCGCGACTCCGCAGCCGCCCTTGATAAGCTCAAATTGCAGCTTGTGTAGAGGCGCCATTTGGGCGCCGTGGTCTACGGCTGCATCCAAGTGCTCCAGCTCCTCGTCTCGGCACTTGGCAATCGACTGCTTGAGCTCATCCAGCTGCGGGTACTTTAGCTTGTGCAGGTCGCGTAGCTGGTCGTTGTAGTGCATGCCGATCCTCGTCTCCACCGCTTCCGTGCACGTCATAGCCGATTTGACTCCCAGGAGCGCCGACGTGGCGCCTAGAATGTAGCCGCCAACTGCCGCAACGGGCTGCAGGACGGTTGGGCGCACGCGAAAGTCGGCAATGTGCTTGTCCATTATGTCCAAGTGGACCACTTCTTGCTCGCGCATGTGCTCCAGCAAGCTCTTAAGCTCTGTGTCGCCTCTGTTGCCCAGCACCGCCATTTGGCCTTGGTAGATGCTGACGGCCGCCGTCTCGCCGGCCTGGTTGACGCGAATAAACCGATCGATCATCGAGTGCTCGTCCTTGGACAGCGTCAGAGAGCCGTCCTTGACCCTTACCGTGTCCTTGTAGACAAAGTCCTTCAGGTACGGGTTGTGCGCAGCGTAGGTGCTCTGTAGGCGCCTGGCGCTAGCCAGACAACCAATGCGCCTGCAAGCGGCCGGATACATGTTTGCAGCGGCGAATTGAAAAATGTCGAATTAAAGTGAGCTAAGGAAAAGGGAGCGAGGGGAGAGGTCCAGATCGTGGCATGAGGGGCTAGCTAATGGCGGAAGTCCGGACCGGGGATTACACAAGTGGCGTGCGCGAACAGCATCGGCTGGCCTCCCGTGCCTTCCTGTCTTTGTATTGTTTGAATTCGGCGCTTTTTTTGTAATGTCTATACCCAGCTCTCCAACCACCAGCCCGCCGGCCAGGGCTCGCCTGCCGCCTAACGCGCAGCCGCCGCGGCCTGCCACCGTGGCATCTAGTCCAGGAGCCATCCGCTCGCCAAGTGGCGGAGTGCCCCGAAGTCTCTCACTGGCAACCGAAGTGCTTATCTCACCTAGTCCTCCGCCGCCGCCCGGGCTTGGCCAGCTTGCTCGTGCTCGCGGAGCACTGGCTGACATGGAGGACGAGGGGTCTTCTGCAACTACACCCGCTCGCTCAGTAATGGTGTTGTCACAGGCCGAAGCCGCGCGGCGATTGCGGCGCCACCTGGTCACCCGTCCAGCCGGCGCATCACCTGCTCCGGGATCGCAGCCGCGCAGCTACGGCAGCATTGCAAACAGCGACACCGAAGCCAACGGTGGGTACTCGGGCGACGACGACAACGACGAAGAAATCATATTTGTGGGTGCCGCTCCCGATGACGTAGTTGTGGACCCATTCACTCTGCCGTCGGGAGACATCACTCACCAGCTGTACAAGTGGCAGGAGGAGCACGCTCGGGCAGAGCCTGGTGCCAGCTCTAGCTCTCGCAACAACAACAGACACACACGCACCCGCTCGTTCTCGGCCGCTCCCTCCGACTCTGAGTGGGATGTAGCCTATACACCCAACCAGATCCGTGCTCCGGGCGGATTCAGACGCCAGTTTGTCTATGACCGCGCCGAGCGCCAGGGCCGGCCAGCCAACATTTTGACGGCAAACTTTGTCGACTTTATTGGCCTCTATGGCCACTTTGCTGGTGGCAGCTACCCTAGCGACGAAGACGACGAAGAGGATGTCGAGGGCGAAGAGGAGGGACCCGAGATTCCTGGCTTGCCTCCGTCAGAGCGCGTGCGCCTGATTCGGGCGGCCAAGCGGCAAGAAGCGCGAGATATCAAGGCGACAGCCTCGCCGAAAAAGGCGTTCTTCCTCTTGGTAAAGTCGTTTGTCGGCACGGGCGTGCTGGTCCTCCCTCGCGCATTTCTCAACGGCGGCCTGATATTTTCGACCATCTTGATGTCGGTCATTGCCTGGTATGCACTCCACTGCATGATCCTGCTCTCGGACGTATACCTCAAGCTGGGCGGCAGCTACGGCGACCTGGCGCTAAAGCTGTACGGGCGCCCGCTCAAGTACTGCGTCATGGTGTCCATAGTCCTAGCGCAGCTGGGGTTCTGCTGCGCGTACGTGATATTTGTCGCAACCAACATGCGAGACTTGTGGAACACGGTCACCGAGTGCCGGCATCAGTATCCGACCGAAATGTGGATCCTGATCCAGCTACTCATCTACATCCCGCTGGCATTCGTGCGCAAGATCAAAAAGTTTGCCTCGTTGTCTCTAATCGGCAACTTCTTTATCCTCATCGGCCTCGGCTACCTGTTTGTCTACGACCTGTGGTCCATCGCCGCTCGTGGGCCAGCCAAGGTAGTTCAGTTCAATCCGAGCAAGTTTCCGCTGCTGGTCGGCACAGCTGCCTTTTCATACGAGGGCATCTCGCTAGTCATACCCATCGTCGAGAGTATGGAGCGCAAGGACAAGTTCAACGGCGTTCTTACCGCGTCTTTGGTCATCTGTGCGGGGCTCTTTGTCACCATTGGTGCATTGTCCTACCTGACGTTTGGCGAGGCCGTTGAGGCCGTCATTCTCCTCAACCTGCCCAACGACTCGGTATGGACTTTGGTCGTTCAGCTCTTGTACTCGCTGGCCATCATCATGTCGGTGCCGCTACAGCTGTTTCCGGCTATTCGGATCATCGAGTCGGGCATATTCACTCAGTCGGGAAAGGGAAACCCAGTTGTCAAGTGGCAAAAGAACTTGTTCCGCACGCTCATGGTTGGAGTCATCGCAATGGTAGCCATCTTTGGCGCAGACAAGCTGGACAACTTTATCGCCATTGTCGGTGCCAGTTCATGCCTCCCTCTGTCGTTCCTCTATCCAGTGATGCTCCACTATCGGTCCCTGGCCGATACGTGGAAAGCCAAGGCCAAGGATGTGGTCCTGATCGCCATCGCATTGTTTGGGCTTGTGTACGTCACATTCATTAGTATTGAGACGTGGGGAACCAGCACACCGCCACTAGATAGATGTGCAAGCACGCCCTAAAGCAATATACTTGTTGAAATACACACTCTACGAATCCCACTTTGAGCTATCGTCTTGTTTTTGCGAGATCTTTATGCCAGCGTTAGGAACTCCTCGCATCCGTCTACGCATGTCGATCAGCCCTCGCTTGCAGTCAAACAGACTCTGTCGCAGCAGATGGCAGTGGTTTGGTACCAATGACTCTAGCTCCTTGTTCGTTACGCACTCGGCAACCGAGTGTCGCTTGATGAATACGCACTCGGAGCGCAGCATGCATCGAATGAACTCTTCGCGGATTCCGTCGCACGACGGCATGACTATAGAAACTGAGCGGATGTTTTTTTAAGCGTAGAAAAGGAGGTATTTTCAGCTGGCGATATCTTTTTATCGATAGACCAAAGCGGCCAATCAACCAGTGATTCGTATAAATGAGATTTAGTTATGGAATATGATGATAGTGGCGACGAGCTATTCTCGTCGACGGTCAAAGAAAGCTACATGGTGAGTGGGTGGATGAATAGGCAATGTGCTTGCTCAGCAACCGCAGGTCTCGGCGGTCTTTGCGCACTGGCACGACGATCCGCAAGGGCAGGAAGCAGAAACGGATCCAGCAGAGCACTTGCAGTCATTGCATGTGCACGAGTCGGCCTTGGCGCCGACCTCCTTGCATCCACAGCCGGCTCCGCAACCGCAGGTCTCGGCGGTCTTTGCGCACTGGCACGACGATCCGCAGGGGCAGGAGGCAGAGACGGATCCAGCAGAGCACTTGCAGTCATCGCATGTGCACGAGTCGGCCTTGGCACCGACTTCCTTGCATCCACAGCCGGCTCCGCAACCGCAGGTCTCGGCCGACTTGGCACACTGGCAAGACGATCCGCAAGGGCAAGCAGCGGATGTGGCCTTCTCCTTGGGCGGGCAGCACGAGGGTGCCTCAGACTTTGTTCCACAGCACGACTTGGGCGCCTCGGCGGCAGCAGGGGCAGTTCCACAGCACGACTTGGGTGCGTCAGTAGCGGCGGCGGTTCCGCAGCTCTTGCACGAGCAGTTCTCGCATTCGCACTTGTCGCCGCACTTGCACTGCTTGCAGCTGGCATCGGCAGGGCAGGTACATGAGGTTACGCCCTCCTTTCCGCAAGTGCACGAGGGAGAGTCGCACTGTCCACCGCAGTTGCACTGGGCGCACTCGGCAGCAGCGCCGGTCTTCTTGTCGCAAGGGCAAACCATCTTGAGTTTCAAGCGATAAAGGTGGTGTGAGATGGAAGAGAGAAGAAAGAAAGTATAGAATTAAAGATTGTGTTTGATGAAAAGTGTGGATGGCAAAACGTTGATATTTGGCTCCATCTTCTTGGCCTTTTATAGAAAAATACTGCCCCACTCCACTGTTGCTGCCGCGGCTGCCGCCCCCTCACCCCAATGCAAGAAAGAAGGAAGCATCACTGCTTATTAAGAAGGCGCATAAAGCTCAACTGCCTCTCAAATCAGAAAGAGAATCCGTGACCGCGGCAAAAACAGCTCAAGCGCCTAGCAGAACCTTCCATGAGCGTCCAAGCCCCAACGATTGGCTTTGCGGGAAACAGGTTTTGGCGAGCACCAATCACAAATGCGCGCTTTTCGCATTGACGGAAGGAGATCTGCTGACACGCTCGCCTCCAGCTTCAGGGCCCCCTTACCCCCTGCATCCCTCAATAATGTCAGCAAAACGCCGGTGGCGCGCATCACACTTTAGAGATGGCATTGTTGCTGCTTGGCACAATCGCCTCGCCAAAGGCCGCAAAAATACCTCAATTCACACGCACTGCAAACCCTAGCCGACTATTGCTATGGCCGCACAGCGTATGTGTTTTTACTGCTTAGTATGTGTAGAGTTGATTTATTGAAAGTGAAGAAATATGCCAAACTACCTAACCGCCAAAGATTGCTTGCAAAATAGCCAATAGCTCTGAACCAGGGGCATGCACTGGCGGCACTCTACAGTATGTGTTCAAGTACATAATCTTCTGTAAGGACTACAGCAATGCACCACAGGTTGCTACAGTCAGTGTAGCACCTATTCATCTTCTTTTCTAGACGGCCAATGTCTCCAAAAAATATATAGACATCGTCCCTAACATGTACCTTTTCTATCACGCTGATAGGCAGCAAATCGTTATCAATTACCGGTAAATCCTCTGCAATACTTTCTCCAGACTGCTCTTCTAGCTTAGCAATATCACCACAAGTAATAGCACTTTTGTTTTCGACGTGTCCGCTAATTTTAATTCCGACTCCATCAAGCTCCTCATAATCAAATGAAACGGCAAAGTAGTATTGCGCCCTGTATGCAGAGATACGTGCCATGCGAGACTAATACTTTAATAAATAGAAAATATGGGGGTGAAAATAGCTAGGTAAAAGGTAGAAGAAAAGGAGGAGTGCGCTCTACTTGGCCGCAACCATGGGCATAATGAAGGGAAACATCACACTCAATCCCTTTTTATTTTTCATCGAGACTGCACATGATGAGGCAGAAACAATCATCGATACTCCTTTGTGCAAAGGGAAATCTCCATGCTGCCAATGACGTCATGCTACCCAATTCCGGGTTGAACCGGCTCTCACCCGCGAGACTTTCGGGGAAAATAGGTGGCAAGAGCTGGTCCGGCGGCGCCTCAGCAAAGCTCCTGCAGACTCGTTCAGCCTTTCTCTGCAGCACTCCAAACCGCCTCAGCCCCCTGACAGACCAGATATGATACTTTGCGAAACTGGCGAGACCGCAGCACTACTTTTTCATGCATGCCGATCTTGAGAGCAAGTCGAGGTGCATTGTTTGAAGAGAGGCAATAGCTCCAGCCACATCGTGCGGACCAGTTGATGCGCGTATAGGCTTGAGCTGGCTCCAACTATTCATGCACGCCGATCATGAGCCCCCTTATTTCGTATATTACCAAGCCAGTGTTTCAGCAGTTTTTGGGGCGTAGTGTATTCGAGTAGCGTGGCGCAAGCGCCGATCTAGCCCGTGTTGGCCAAACCAGCTTAATCATTAGGTCCAAAAATAGTAAAGCAGCACTTTGCTAGTCGAAAGCAAAAAAAAATCAAGGACAAACGTCGCTGGTAGCATCCGCTTGCCCTAACGTAGCTATCTAGTATAAATACGCCAGTCATGCACTCGCTCCATGCGGCTCTTGTTTTCGGCATATCACATTGTATCCAGCTAACACATACTCCTGCATTGCACTTTTTTGCTCTGTGACATGAACAGCCTCAGCTCTCGCCTGCCAGTTGGCTCGATCGCTCCTTCTGCATCGTCTCGCCAGACATACCAGTCGCGCATGCCACCGCTGGGCATACAAATGCTGCCGTCTCCGCCATCGCCGCTCCTGCCTCCACCTCCCCCGTCTACACCGCGGCCCTATGCGCCCATTTTTCAGCCACCAGCATTCGGGTATTTCGAAGCGTGCGCGCATCCTGCACAGTCATCTGGCTATCGCTCCTATGCTTTCCCTCAGCCGCCACTACCTCCACCAGTTCCGCAGCGCTCAGTCTGCCCCGATCCGTGCTGTATGCCTGAGCAGCGCTCGCTCTGTCCCGGTCCGTGCTGCGTGCCCCAACAGCACTCATTCTGCCCCGATCCATGCTGCATGCCTCCACAGCCCAAAAGACCCAGGTACTAATGCATTTCCCCTCAAGGCTTCGTCTAGTTGATTCAATAAATGTCTGGCTATCAGCTTTAATAATGCCATGTCGCTTTAAAAAATATATAAGCAAAGATGGTCTAGCATGCGGCAGCTTACTATTGCTTCATGTGCTTGGGGATGCTGTCCTTGAC
>JANJYR010000002.1:0-35938 GCA_027478835.1 Coemansia sp. RSA 25
CCTACTTTGCCTCTCGATAATGGTTTATTAATAGTTTACGTGATTCATTGTTGTTACTAAGCTAAATAGTAAAAAAAATATGAGGTCATTAATATGAAGATGGCTGCTAGTTGATAAAATTGGTATCGGGGCTTGCTATGTTAGCATGTGGCAAAACGGGTCACGCACTAGAACTGTCGGACATGGCGTTAATTGAGATGATAGGTGGCTCCAGCAATATTATTTGCATGGAGATACTCATTAAATACCCCATAAAATTCTTCAGCCCGTGCTATATACTCGCGTGACCCGTCTCTGGCTTTTACAGGGAAAAACCTCGCAACCACAGACTCTTTTTCGCCTATAATACTAAGCACATAAGCACTATTATCGGGGTCAACGCTGTTTGGAACTCTGACAATTCCATAATCGGCAAAATCGCTTTCGTCAATAATAATCGCGTCTGCCGCCTTCATGTACTGGTCAACGCCATAGTGCTCATCCATACCATAGATAGCAACAAGAAATTCAACCCTATGAGCCTCCCGGATGTTATGTAAATCATCATCACTGTTAATCGGTGCTCCTTGCAGATCAATAATAGCCATTCTAATGTTCAATGTCTGTCAATTGCAAGAAAAAATAGTATTGAAAGGTTGGTGAAGGAGTACTTGGGTGAAGAATAAAATTTGTAGGAGGGAGGGCGGCCGCTGGGCGCTTTTTATAGGTCTCCTCTCCAATCATTCCCTCTTCCAAAAAAAGCGAACAGCACCTACGGAGGACATGGATGCAAAATGCTTTCTTTGACACACCTTTGAACATGCGTTTCCGAGATTGGGGCAGCTGGAGACAAGTGAAGGCAAAGTGAGAGGCAACCTCTTCAAACCGGAAACAGTGTCTTTGGAGGACTTGAAAAAAAATGCTTTCTTTGAGACGCCTTTGAGCAAGAGTTTCCGAATTGGGACAGATGGCGACAAGTGAAGGCGAGGTGGGAAAGGTGCGCTGGGGAGATTTTTGCTTTGGCTGCGGCAAAAATATAAATCGTCTTACAAATGCCTCTTCAAAGAAAGCGCGTTTTTTGTGCTTCAAAGGACACTTTGACGCCAAAGCACTTTTGAAAGGTGCAGTCTTGAAGGAAAAATGTGTGTGGATTTGTTTGCGACATGTTTCAAAGACAGGCAATTCTCTTTCACTTGATGAAAATAATGTCTTGGGCTTTCGCACTGGCTCTTGAAGCAAACGCACTTGGCTGTCAAGCCAATAGTAATGCTTATTCACTTGCATACTCTCGCTTACAACACGTCAAAAATTCGGACAGCGCTCACAGCTCGTGCAAGCCATATTTGGCACAGATGCGTGGTTTATATTGTTTGCGCCAAGCATCAGACCCAATGCGCCAGTGCACGAGGTGCCGAATATTCTGACGCAACACTTTTGAAAGGAGCTAGACAATTGTCAAAGCTACAGCAAAAAATAAAGAACAACTTATTCCTTAGGTAGAGAATAAAGCTGTTTTTATATTTGTTTTTTTTTCTATCGACATTTTATTGCAATAAAGAATGGCTATAAATCTTCTATCTCACTACAAACGCAGCTATTCATCACTCTCTTCGCTATTAGTGATTGGCTTGGGCTGGTCGGCAGCAAATTTGTTGGCTGACTCGGGGATGCCGTACGACAGCGTCCATATTTATAGGAAGTCAGCATCTCTGTCTCCAATGACGCTCAATTCGTGGTAAATGCGACAACATACTCAAAGTACTACGTTATCGATTCTTGTGAGATCAAGCGGATTATGATGCATATGCTCGCTTGTAAGGGTAAAAGGAGCCCTTCCTGACCTGGTTTCACTTAAGCTTCTTTGCTCATTAATCTCTCGAATGTGCTCTTGCAAAACTTCAAAATTATCACCAGGATGCATAAACTTGCTTGCATCTAACAAATCCATGTTGGTGGCGGCATTAACAAGAAGGACTACAAAACTTTGGGCAATTGTACTTTCATGTTTGCTTCCCTCGCCAAAGGTAGGCTTTTCAAATACACGGTCTAGGCCATATTATATGGTATACCAGTTAAAATAGGTGTCCATACCCTCTATATTCAGCACTACTTCGATGGAGGTGTATTTAAAAGTCGGATCTTCGATGGCAAAGTTGCCATAGTAAGTAAATTCATTGTCTGGCGAACCCTTCATCTTGTAAATCCTTACGTAGTGTGTGGTGGACATTGGCTAAAAGAGCTGCAAAATGTGGAGAGCTAAGAGTGTGGAGGGGGTGCAAAAAAAGGAGGGATGCAGATGATATATTTTTTATTTCAGCAGTAAACACTGCTTCCCCTCGCCGAGGGCTTTTTAAATAGTGATGAGACATGCAATCAGCGCTCCTCTCCCTTCAGTCAGAAGGTAGGCGCTTGATTGGAAACAAAGGAAGACATTCCCTTTTTCGGATATGGAAATAAAGCTTCCGAAGTGCTTTTTGCATTCTGCTATAAAAAAGGCTGAACAGTTTTTTTTTTTTTGTAAAGAGCAGCGCTGGCTAGCTCGTTTGCTCTTGGGACAAATTGCTTCTCTCTGAGCTACACTTGAAGTACATTTTCCCTGTTAAGCACTTTCGGACACTTTGTGCGATGCTGGGACGCTTTCGCTCAACATTTTTCTGGAGACTTCAAGTCTTGCCGTGTCCAGTTTCCAAGGCTTGGAAAGGTGCCATCTCCAAATCGCAGTTTGCAGTTAAAAAAAAGGGTTTGAAAAATGCTGAGCGCTATTTTTATACACGCCAAATCGAGCTTTCCAGCAAAGCATCAATCACATGATGGCATAATAGGAAGGAGCCAATCGCAAGGCGCTTGAAAATTTTTCTGCAGCCCACAGCTTTGCAGGACCACAAGAGAAAGAGGTAAAAAAAGTCTCGCTTCTTCGAAAAATTCAAGATTGGTTCATTCATTTTCCTTTTTAAATTCGTGCACACATTACACCATTCTCTCCCAAAAAAAAGATGGGCGCCAAGGACGTAATTTTTGTTGACGGCGAATTGTCGTCTCAGATTGACGAGCTCGCACGCTACATTGGCGAGCTCCAGGGTGCCAGCGACGTAGCGGCGTTTGCAGCCGAGGTATCCAGCGGCGAAGTGCCGCGCAGTATTGTGCAAGCGAGCTTGGGCGGAGCGCTAGCCAAGGCGCCCGAGGATAAGCTGGAGGCCGTGTACAACCAGCTGTTTGCGATTGCAGCCAGCCAGGGCGGCGACTCAGCGCTGGGCAGCGTGGCGGCCGAGGTGGCGCGCGACATTGAGGCGCAGGCAGAGAGCGGCGTGGCTGGTCTGCGCGTGCTCAACAACCTATACAGCCTTTTGGCGTCGGAGGGCCGGGCGCAGGCTGCAGTGTTCGAGGCCATGGTGGGGCTGGCGGCGCGCACGCGGCTGCTAGGCACGCTGGTGCCCCTGGTCACTCGCCTGCCTGCGCTGTACGCCGAGTGGGGCGTGGGGGCCGACGAGGGCGCGCGCATTATGCTTGCGCTGCGCGATGCGCTGGACCGCGCGCAGATGTCGTGCGAGGCCTACGAGGCCGAGCTGGCCTTCCTTGGCGCCATTGGCACGGCCAGCGCCGAGGCGGGCGCTGTTGCGTCGTCGGCTATCGTGCGCTTTGCCAATCTGCCTGCACTCTGCGACCTCGATGCGCTGGCCAGCCTGGGAAGCGTGCAGGAGCTCAGCCAGCGCAGTGGCGGTCTGGGAGATGCCGGCGCGCTGCTCAACGCGCTGCTGTCAAGCGACTACACCCAGTGGCTGCAGTTTGTGGCTGCTAATGGCGAGCAGCTGGCGGCGCTCGGCGTCGACGTGCAAAAGGCCAGCAGCAAGATGCGGCTGCTGACGGTTGCGTCCATTGCTGCTGACAGCCTGGGCCAGGGCGTGCCCTTTGCCACTATTGCGCAGGCCATTGACGTTGCCGAGGCTGATGTCGAGATGTGGATCATCGATGTTATCCGCTCGGGTCTGATCCAGGGCAAGATGAACCAGGTCGCGCGTACTCTGCTGCCTACTCGGTCGACGTACCGCACGTTTGGCGCTGACCAGTGGAAGCTGCTGGGCGAGCGCTTGGAGCAGTGGAAGGCGTCGCTGGAGGAGCTGCGGCCCGTCATCAGCAACGCCAAGCTCATTGCTCAGCAGCAGGCCGTGCAAATGGCTGGCACGTCGAGCGTCACCATCAAGGAATAGTCGTAATTTTTTTAGTTGTGATTGGATCACGCTACTGACTAATGGAATGGATCAAGGAGGGATGAATGACAAATGGCTCTGCTGGGCTTTGACTAATGAATGCCATTTTGGGGTGGTGCGAGGAGGGAGGGCCCATTTGCTGATTACTACTGTTCTAGACCAGTCCCTAAAAATGGCAATATATAAAAGGAGAAGGCTGGCCTTTCCATCGCCACTGAAAGTACTCGAAACGTTCCCTTTTTTTTTCCTCTCATTTATTCCATATCCTAAACTTTTTTTATTTTATTTTATTTTTTCCACGCGAACACCATCAAAAAAGAAAATGGGCAAACCCAGGATCCTTGTCATCTACTATTCGACGTACGGCCACGTCCAGACGATCGCGCAGGCCGAGCTGCGTGGTCTACAAAAGTCAGGCAAAGTAGACGCAGAGCTCTACC
This sequence comes from Coemansia sp. RSA 25, assembly GCA_027478835.1. Taxonomy (NCBI): domain Eukaryota; kingdom Fungi; phylum Kickxellomycota; class Kickxellomycetes; order Kickxellales; family Kickxellaceae; genus Coemansia; species Coemansia sp. RSA 25. Next base: position 4,625 of record JANJYR010000002.1, read on the forward strand.
AGTTTGCCGAGACGCTTCCCACCGACGTGCTCGACAAAATGCACGCCGCACCACGAGACACTGCAGTGCCTGAGATAACCCCCGAGATCCTAGCAGCCGCCGACGGATACCTGATAGGGTTCCCCACGAGATTTGGAGTAGCTCCGGCGCAAGTCAAGGCGTTTTTCGATTCGACCGGGCAGCTCTGGCAAACGGGCGCGTTGCTGGGTAAACCCATGGGCATGTTCTTTTCGACGGCTTCGCAGCATGGCGGACAAGAGTCTACGGCGTTTTCGTTTTTGCCGCATTTGGTTCACCATGGTTTGATCTATGTGTCGTTGGGTACTCCTAGTCCGTATATGTTTGACATTGATGCTGTTGTTGGTGGGTCGCCGTGGGGCGCGGGAGTTATTGCTGGTGCTGATGGGAGCTTGCTGCCGACTCATAAGGAGATTGAGATCGCGGAGATCCAGGGCGCCTTGTTTGCAGATGTCGTAGTCAAGTTGACTGCTTCCAATCCGACTCCTGCTGCTGCTGCTGCTGCTGTCGACAAGGCGCCAGTGCCCGTTGCTTCTGCCGCTGCTCCTCCTGCTCCCGACGCATCGACCAGCAAGCCTGCTGAAGCCTCTTCGGCTGGTACGCCAAAGTCCGGGTCGCCGAGCAAGTCTGGCGGGCGGGTGCGGCAGCTTCTGGACAAGTTCAAGAGCATGTTTGGCTAAGCCTATCATCGTTTAATTTTTCTTTTCTTTTCTTTATGCGACTATTAACGTGTTCAATAATCAATTTCAAGATTCCAAAGGCCTGAGCGCGATCATTTTATTTATTTATTTAGTTTTTTTCCCACGGTTACGCTGGTTCTCACACACATCCTCCTTCCTTGTCCGCTGCACTTTAGTTCTTCTTTTCCTTCGTTTTCCGCTGTCTTTTGTTTCTCTCTCTATTTGTTTCTTCTTTTTCTTATTATTCTGCTTAGTAATTAATATGCTCGCTCGACTCGTGCTTTCTCGTGCTGTGGTGCAAAGTGGCAGGCCATATGGCGCCCTCGCTCGCCTTGCCAAAGCTCACAGCCGGAGTTACTCTGTAGCAGTAGACAGCGCCGTTGAGCCGATCCGCGGACTGGACATGGGCGTGGCGCACAGCAAGCTGCTCCTCCGCACAGTGGCAGCAATGCGCGGCAACAGCGAGCTCCAGGCGCAGGGCGTGAGCGAAGGGGACAGCAAAAAGATGAACATGTGCCAGGCAATAAACGACGCCATGCGACACACGCTGGCGACGGACGACACAGCGGTGGTGTTTGGCGAGGACGTGGCGTTCGGCGGGGTGTTCCGGTGCTCGGTGGGGCTTGCTGAGGAGTTTGGCAATGAGCGGATATTCAACACGCCGCTGACAGAGCAGGGCATCGCGGGGTTTGCGATTGGCATGGCGGCGATGGGGCATACGGCGGTGGCGGAGATCCAGTTTGCCGACTACATCTTCCCGGCGTTCGACCAGATCGCCAACGAGGCGGCAAAGTACCGGTACCGGTCAGGGAACGAGTTCAACGTCGGCGGGCTGACCATTCGCGCGCCCTGCGCAGCCGTCGGCCACGGCGGGCACTACCACTCGCAGAGCCCCGAGGCGTTCTTCGCGCACGTGCCGGGTCTCAAGGTGGTCGTGCCCAGATCGCCGATCCAGGCCAAGGGCCTGCTGCTGGCGGCCATCCGCGACCCCAATCCGACGCTGTTTTTCGAGCCCAAGATCCTGTACCGCTCGGCGGCGGAGCAGGTGCCGACCGACGACTACGTGCTGCCGCTGTCCAAGGCCGAGGTGCTGCGCGCGGGCAAGGACGTGACTGTGGTCGGGTATGGCGCGCAGATGTACGCGCTGGAGAACGCCGTGCAGATGGTCGAGAGGGACATGCCGGGCGTAACGTGCGAGCTGATTGATCTGCGCACGATTCTGCCGTATGACGCGGAGACTGTGGCGGCGTCGGTGATGAAGACCGGCAGGCTGGTTGTTGCCCACGAGGCGCCGAGGACGCAGGGGTTTGCTGCCGAGCTGGCGGCTGAGATCCAGGAGCGCTGCTTTCTGAGGCTCGAGAGCCCCATTGAGCGCGTGTGCGGGCTGTTTGTGCCGCACCCGCTGGTCTTTGAGCGCTTCTATATGCCCTGCGCTGTGCGCACTTACGAGGCTATCCGTCGGTCGCTGACCTACTAACAGCTCTACTGCCTTTTCTTGGCTTTCTTTCTGATTGGCTCACTCCCTCCCCCGTATCCACACTCTAAACGTTGCACAGATGTTGTGTGGGTCCAATAAAAAACATACTTTTTATATGGCCTCGAACGTTTAGCTGGTGCTGACGACGACAATGGCAACGTACATTCTCATCCCTCCTCCACCTTCTCCAACAAGAAAAAAGCTTAGCACTTTTTTGAAGTAATTGTATTCTTTATTGACTATGAGCTACTATAGCAACAGCAGGGCATACGACGATAACGCTCACCATTCTCGCGAGGCTGCGGCATATCTCCAAAACAGCAACCAATTCTCCGGTGGCGGTGGTGGTGGTGGCAACTCTCATTTGCCGTCAGTTGACATCACGTCCATGCAGCAGCGGCAGCAGCCGTATGCGTACAGCGAGACGTCGTGGCAGACGCCGCGAGCACCCGAGCCAGCACAGGCATTAGCACCTGCCGCCTCCGTCGCAGTACCAATCACCGCGCAAAAGCCCAACAAGCGAGGCAAAGACCCAAAGAAGAGCGTCGTGGGGATGGGCAGCATGAGCCACTGGAGCGCGCTCCGGTTCCTCGTGTACGTGGGCACGCGTATCACGCAGCTCGTGGTAGCCATCGTGTGCATCGGATACTTAGCACAGGCACGCAAGCAGCGGCCCTCGGACAACAAGGGAGACCAGACAGAGCGCGACACGGAGATCGCCTTCTTCGTGGTTGCCGGTATAACTGCCGGTACGGCCGCTGTCTCCATTGTCCTGCATATGTTTGCAAAGACCAGACAGCGCATCGAAAAGTCGCGGACCGCCTGGTTTACCCTGGCTCTCAACTTTGCCATCTTTGTGACGTGGATCATATTGGTGCTCATTAACGTCATCGTTGTCGATTGCTCAAAGCGGACGGACGGCTCGTGGTGCCACAATTTGAAGGCTAGCTTGGCAACGGGTCTGGTCTCGGCCATGCTCGCCCTCGTCATAGTCCTGAGGAGCTTTAGCGTCCTTGTGCGTGCTGATCGCGTCAAGCTGTGGAATAATCCAAACAAGCCCTGAACCGAGGGAAAAAAAAAAAAAGAAAGCTGTAGTAGAGTGCTTTCTCTTTCTCTTCACTTTCTCAATTATTTTTTTGTTTTGTTTATACAATGACTACGGCTGGCAGTACCAGTGCTCTGGACAGCCTGAATTTCCTGCGCCGACCAATGCTGGGCGCTGGCGGCAGCGGCAGCGGCAGCGCTACCTTGTCTGGGTCCCTATCTTCTGCAATTGGCGCGAGCTCGTCCTCAATTCTGTATGGAGCGTCAACGGAGGAAAGGATAGTCCTGGATATAGGCACACACTCTCTGCGAGCCGGGTTTTCAGGCGACCACGTCCCGATACACAGCAGCGCACTGAACACAGCATACACGCTGACCAATACCAGCATAACTCGCGCGTCTGGAAAAACGACCTTTACGGCGTACTCAGAGACCGAGGAGGAGCTGGAGGCGCGGCTGGTGGAGCAATTGCGAGACGTGTATCGGCGCGATTTACTCGTTGACGCGCGTACGCGCAAGGTAGCTCTTGTCGAGAGCGCGCTGGCGCCTGTTGGGCTGCGCTTGGCGGCGGCGCGTGTGTTGCTGGGTAACTTGCGTGTACCGCACCTGTCGTTTTATCCAAGTAGTGTGGCTGCGCTGATGACGTGCGGGTCGGTGAATGCTGGCTTGGTCATTGACTGTGGACACCGTGTGGTGTCTGTGACGCCCGTCTATGAGGCTCGTGCGCTGCCGCCCTACGCCACTTTGACTCCCCTGGCGGGCTCCGCGTTGTTCTCCAATTTGCGCGCCTTGCTCGAATCGTTTGCCCGATTCACGCCGTCCTCGGCCGCTAGTGGTGGTGGTGGCAGTGGCGGCTCTGAAGAGGGCATGGAGTGTCGTGGTGAAGATGTGCTGTCTGTTTCTGTGGTTGCTCATATCATGACTCGGCTGCTTTTAGCATCGCCTATTGCGCCGCCCTCCAAGCTGCGCGGGGACTTGGGAGTCGTCGGACGGAACCGCTGTGAGTTGTCTCAGGAGCTGGTGGCGTTCTATGAATCCAGCTCTACGTGCTCGGCGCCCTTTACTAGGCTGACTGTGAATTCACCGGGATATGGCCGTGGACTACTGGTGTTCCCCAGCTGGATCAGAGAGCGCGCTGCCGAGCCCCTTTTTTGCGGCGATCCGGCAGCCGACTATCTGGGTATTCCCGATGCCATTGTGCAGTGCATTGAGCGGGTGCCTGTGGATATCCGCCGAGCCCTGGTTTCCCGCATCCTGGTCATTGGAGGTGTCGCTGATATGCCTGGGTTTAGACATCGACTGCTGCACGATATTGTGGAGAGGTTGCGTAGGGATGTGCGGTGGCCTGCATTGGCTGCTGATGCTGCCCTGGCTGACGATTCTTCTACCTCGTCGTCGTCTCAGGCGTTTGCTCCGTCTGATCGGTCGTGGATTGGAGCGTCGTTGGCGGTTGCTGCCAAAATTGGCACTGTTGAGCTTTCGCGCGAGGACTTTGACGGCAAAACTTTACCGGATTGGACTAGCATTCCTGCCTAGTGCACGTTTAAACAACATAGAGGGAAATATATAAGTTGAATAGCTTATTGCCACAAGTGCAAACCAGGATGTGCTTGTCTTTCAAAAAGAAAAAGGCACCTTCCCCATATGTGACTAATTGGCAGTGATGTGCTTATTGCTTGGCAAAAATATTGGCAGAAAAAATATTTATTATCATAGTCGATCTCTTCTTTTATTTTACTTGATAGCATGGCCTGGGGTAAAAAGCACCGCCTGGCTGATTCCAGCGACACCGCCAATGGCGACAGCGTTGCAAGAAAGACTGCCAAGCTCAGCGACCACCGCCAGGAACAAAGGGAGGAGGAAGAGTCCCTGACAGTCGGCGAGATCTACTACGAGGAAGCCGGGCTGCAGCGCATCCACCCGTATTTCCACAAATTTGCCACGTACGCAAAGGGCCGCTGGGTCGGGCGCACGATCCTTGAGGTGTTTCGCAGCGAGTTCCGCGACCGCACGCCCGCATACTACGAGTCAGCCATCACGCAGGGCATAATCGAGCTCAACAACGAAAAGGTCGAGCCATCCACCATTGTGCGCAACAGCGACTTGGTCACTCACTTTATTCACCGCCATGAGCCGCCTGTGACTACCCAGTCGCTGACCATTGTTCGCGAGACCGAGGATGGCCTGCTCATAATCGACAAGCCAGGGAGTATTCCCGTGCACCCAACCGGCCGGTACAACTTCAACTCGGTCACCAAGATTCTGGAAAAGAAGCACGGATATCGGTCTCTCTTCCCAATCAACCGCCTGGACCGTCTGACATCCGGCTTGATGCTAGTTGGACTGAACATCGAAGTCGCACGTCGCATGGAGAGCGATCTAGCTTCGCATCGTATCCAAAAGGAGTATATTTGCAGAGTAAAGGGCGTGTTCCCGACCGGCCGCATCGTCTGCGATCAGCCTATTCGCGTCGTGGCGCATAAACTGAGCCTCAACTGTGTTGACCGCGAGGAGGGCAAGCCGTCGCTTACCGAGTTTGAGCTGATGGCTGTTGACGACGACGAGCAGCATTCTATAGTTTATTGCAGACCCAAGACGGGAAGGACGCATCAGATCCGCGTTCACTTGCAGTTTCTGGGATACCCAATCGCCAACGATCCGCTGTACTGTAACCGCGAGGTCTGGGGCGACGACATGGGTAAGAATGGCAGCTTGCCTCAGGCTCCGGCTCCACTTGTCGCGCTGGCTGCCTCCGTCAACGCAAACGCAGCTTCTGCTGAGCCGACACCAGTGCCGGCTCCTAGCGACAAAGGCAAACAGCCATCGGTTAGCGGCAGCGGGAAAAAGGCCACCAAAATGGCGGGCACTAAAAACGCCTCCTTTCCCTCGAGCGAGAGCAACGTTGCTTGGGGCCCGCTGGTCCGCCGCATGGAAGAGTGGAAGACCAAGCAAGAGCTCGCCGAGATAATCGATGTCCCAGTTAATGCCGACGAGCCGCGCAAGTGTGACAAATGCGCTGATCCGTTTTTGGCTGATCCCACGCCTGACCAGCTCTGTATCTGGCTCCACGCCTGGCGCTACAGTGGCCCCGGATGGTCCTATGAAACCGAGCTTCCTGAATGGGCCCACGGCGCCATCAAGCACATTGACCGCGTAAAATATATAAAAGAAGCAGCCTAGAAATAGACCAAATAAAATAAAATAAAATAAAAGCGTTGCAGTTTATAGAAAAACACACGGCTTGGTCACTTTGTGGCAGCGCTGGCGAGCTGGGAAATGCGCTTTTTGGCATCCTGCGAATACCGGCCCGTGCCCCATTTCATATAGGCGACTCCGAGCAGTGCTCCCGCTACGTGAGTAATACAAAGGGTCGGCCTCCACTTGGCCTTGCTTTCGGGGTGGTAGAGTCCAATGCGCTGGGGAAACACTTGCGGCACGAGCATGATCATGTATGGCAGAAACGATATAGCATAAAGGAGTTGGGAGCTGGGCAGTTGCCAGAACAAGCCCACCAAGCTATACAAAGTGCCGCCAGCGCCGATCAATGGTATGCAAGTAACAATGCGCTTACTTAGCACCATTGACAGGTGGGCTGCCAAGTTTGTCAATACGCCAGCCGACAAATACAAGAACGTAAACTGCTCGGGCCCTCCTGCGCGAATGACCTCCGCACTAAACATGAGGAGCATGAAGTTGTTGGCCAGGAGATGCCAGTACTCGCGGTGGCTAAATATACTGGTCAGCATGGTAAACGACCTTTTCGAGCGCGGGTCGTGCACAAAGCACCGTTTCATAAATGGTGTCAGTCGACGAGACCCCCACATGACGAACACCACCGTGTTGAGCGCCACAATGCCGTAGACGTAGCACTCGCTGCGATTAAGCGTCTTGTACCAGCCATCTACTGCTTGAATTGCATAGTCGGCATTAGCGAGCGTTGACTCGTAGAGCGAATCAAGAGAAAAGGCTGCTGTCGGAGTACCTTCTTTAGCGGCTGCCTGGTGAGTCCCCATCGCTTTACACCAGGCAGCCATCTTGTTCACTAGCACGAGAAATGGCTCGCCAACGACTTCAGAAATGGATCTGACTGTACGGGAGTCCAGTGGCTTGCTAGATTCGTCTGCTAGCGACCTGGTTTTAATGGCGCCTTGAGCGTACGACTCGATAGTCACATAGTATGCGCAGGTCGTAAACGATGCTGCCCACAGAATTGGCCGAATAATGGATTGTTTGTCGTTGGTTTCCGCCCACTGCTTTTCCTCCTGTTTCTCCTCCTCCTGCTGCTGCTGCTGCTGCTGACGACTATACGAAGATGTTGACAAGTTGCGCTGCAACGAGTTGTAGGGAAAAACAAGGCTCGCTTGGTTGTGCTACTTTACGCTGAGCAGGCGGCCAAACAATGGTCCACGCGCAGTGGCTGATGAGCGCATAGCAGAGGTAAGCAAATAGTTTACTTTTAGCATTTAAAAATATAGAGCGAAAATAAACCGAGAAATAAGAAATAAATAAACAAAAATTGAGCTAGCTAAACTACGCTGGTACGTACCTTGTGCTTGATGGAGTCGAAAAAAGGACGTATGATGGTCTTATTGTAAGCATGCAGTTATGTGACACCTTGAACTACGATCTGTAAATCCGAAAGCACCTTGGTGCCATCGCTGCACATCCAGAAGTATGTGCCCGACAAACTATGACCACTCAACTTCATCTAGTGGGTGCATTGCCATGACATTGATAACCGCTACTACGTTGTTGGATGTTCTTTCTTTCGCACCTGCCAGAGTTAGCGCCTTGGCTTTAATGTCCTTGAGTGTATTTTCCAGAGTAATTACAGTTCTCTTCATTGAAAACACGACAAATTACGTTCCGACATTTTGATATATCCATGACAGCACCACTGGCCCAAAATCCGATTGAAAGAAGTAGTCCAAGGTTTCCTCCTCACTGCAAGTGACATTAGCTTGGAAGATTTTGTCTCCTGTGCGAAACTCGAGAGCCAAAGATGCGTTCGACATTATAAATTCAAATATTTAGCTACGTAGTTAGATTCAAGCTGTAAAAGAAGGGCAGCAATAAAATATGTGAGCGGAAGTGAAAAGTAAATGTGGTTTTCGGTTTCACTTCCAGTGCCAGCCCAATATATAGTAAAAAAAAGCATTTTGCAACCAAATGAAGAGGATGTTGATTTGCAGTGACTGGAAGTGCAAAGGAAACTACATGGCACAATGACCAAGCCCATGGTAGCTGCTGTGCTGTATCACGCGTATCATTAAATGGATGGAAGCAGTCGAAGCATAGCAAGCATGGTTTCCAGTCATTGGCATCAAGCGCTTAGCTCAAGTAGCAGTATGCAAGCGGAGAGGCACTAGCAACTCGGATCATATTTATTTGTGCGCTAACAGCAATATGTTTACTTTGTTAAACAATTGGGCTATATTCATTGAATATCAACTATTAACAATCTAGTGGAACGACTGTAAATTCATCGCTGCTGTTGATGTTGCCCTCTAATGATTCTGAACATTCGCCCTTGTCGCAACTAAGGTGGCCAGCTACCTCGATGAAGGCTACTATAGGCTCGCCACTAGATACCGGGTTTAAAGTTTGAGCTCTGCGCTTGATGTCACCAATGGACGAGCGAAGACACAAGTTCAAGCCATCCATTGATAATGAAATGTCTGGTGTAGCAACTTGTTGTTTAATCCAGGCCATAAGATCCTGCCCGTGTCCCGCCATGCTCAAACAGTGGCCGAGGGTTTTTCCCCTTTCATAAGCAACTGGCAATCTAATGGACACCCCGCCATGCTCAAATACGAGTACTATTGTTTGGGTAGACATGAAGCACTAAAAATGTAGTTGAGTCTATAGTAGAATAATGTAGTTTAGCTAAGAAAAGAACAGATGAACAAACCACTGTTTTCTCTCCATCCCTTTTCCAATTTAAGGACAAAAAAGGGGGCCAGTGCTCTCCAATCAACAGAAGAAAATACTGAAGGTGTTGACTGTGGCCACTTAGGTAAATGCAGCAAACCCGTGGCATGGTCTGACTTTCTTTGCACAAAGCAGATCATCTGCAACTCACGGGATAGCACCACACGTGTAAGCACCCTGGCTGTGAATTGGCAAAACAGCTTCCAAGTCGCTCCACTACGTTAGCTACAGTAGCTATTGCTGTCATCGCTGTCGGTAAGAACATCGCTGTCATCGCTGTCATTAAAGTCATCGCTATCAATGTTCAGCGAGTCGTCATCTTGGTCAGGATAAACGCCCCCTTCAAATGGGAAAAAGCCCGTCACCGCTATAGTTGCCACTATAGGCCCACCCCTTGACTCCAAACCTGAGAGCTTCTTTGACTCGCGTTTCACTTGAAGAAGAGTAATATTCCGAGATATATTCTCGTCATTCATAGAGAATTTGATATATTGCGTGCCAACAATTTCATAAATCCAAGCCATTACCACCGGTCCCTCACCAATTTGCAACAACCTATCTAGCGTTACTTTTTTATTGTACTTAGCATCAAGCTGAATATGGTGCCCGCCGTGAGTAAAAGCTAGATGAACCGGGCGTTCTTGACGGTTGAACATTTAAACAAGATATTTACCAAGAACAATGTAAAAGTAAAATAGCAAAACAATTGGTAATTGGGAGAGGGTAGAATGTTCAAGCCAGGGCATCGCCATTTGCGCCCTTTAAAGAGAAAGATACAGCGCTTCCAATCAACAGGAAGAAAAAGCTGGCAGCACGTTGACTGGGGGGCTCTGTTAAAGTCTCCCGTCATCGAGCATGTCCGACTTTCTTTTTAAGCTGCTGCCAAAGAAGCTTAAAACCGGTTAGTGCTTAATTACGATTACTTACTCAAGGCAAGTAGCTCAAGTGGTAAAATATGGCGCTTCTTTTTGGTTATAGTCAAGAGTCCTTTCAAGTTTTATTCTTGCTTGCAGAATAACTAACAGAAGGAAAAAAAAACTAGCTACAAGCTATATTTTTTAGTTTGTTGGTGCGCCAGTTGGTTCTACGCACCAAAAGCTTCGGCTTGAATTTTAACAACGCTGTCTTGCTCTCCGTAGTTGGCTATTTCTAGAAAAGTTGTCTCACGCGAAATCCAGTGCTCTCCAATGTAGCATTGAATGTTAGTGGTTCCCAGGTATCTGTTGGTCCATGCGCCTACAAGGGGTCCATTTTCATCGAGAAACTCGCCAAAGGTCTTGCCTGCGTCGAAATCTATTTTGAAGGAGGTGTAGTTTTCTTTGCACTCTAGTTTAAGCGTAAATTTTTCAGTAGCCATAGTAGAAGAAAGCTCAAGTAGCGTTAGTTGGAAATGTAAACTAGTATAAAAGTATTGAGCAAAAAAGGTAAGGAAGGAAGAAAGGAAGAAAAGAGGGTTTGCGTTTTTCTTCCTTTTTATTTTGGCAGGATCCTCTCTCTGGGCGTAGAAGTCAAGGGCTCATGGCTGCTGTAAGTCAACGAAAAGGAAGATGGCTGGGGGGGAGGGAGCGTTGACTGGGGAGTTTCTTTAAAGAGTGTTTTCAAAGACTGTCTTACTAAAAAGCCCAATTGCTTTAAAAATAATCATCCTCCAGTATATCAAATCAACATATTATTATTATTAATGTTTTTCAAGCCGACGATAGAAAAAAAAGCTAAGAATTTTGGTGTCAAAGACAATAAGCAATTGTAATAAAAAAAAATAGAGGGTGCTTGTGCAATGGCAAATAACATGGCACCGTTCGAGGCCTGTGGGGGTGAAATATTAGAGACGAGACCCAGCGATCTGGATCAGGAAATTGCACATACAATATTGACGTTCTTTCCTTGGTATCCGCAAGCCATTGTCGAGGAGGAGGAGGGAGAGTGTACGATGAGGCGTAAAGTACAAAGAAAAAAAGCGAGATAACGAGGGCTAGGTTCGGACTACGTACTCGCGCGACTCGTCAGGCGAAACACCGCCAGTCTTATCACGCGTATCGATATCGCGATCCTCGCCAAAGGTGACCAACAAATTCGTGATATTGGATAGCATGGAAAGAAATAAAGGCTGTGAGCTGTGCAAAAAAATGATAATACTAGTTGAAAAGAGTAAAGGAAGAGAAAAAAAAAGAAGCTAGAGAGGTACAAGGTAAAAAGTATAAAAAGATAATATAAGAAATACGCCTGGATCTCCGAGCTTGGTTGCTCTAGCACCCGCTCCATGTCGAGTGCCGAGGTAGTTCTTTATATAGCCTTAAATGGAAAAAAGAATGAGGGAGGGGGAGAGGCGTCAACAGGCTGACTGGTAAAAAAAAAACTGCGAGCGAACTGCTTGGCTGGTAACGGGGGGGGGTAGAGGGAAGCCGGAAAACCACATTCTACTGCGTTCAATTGTTGTGCGTTACTTCTCTAACCCGCCCTCCCTCATCAGATTTCTGCCAGCATGTTTTGCCTAAGCAAGAATAAAAAAGGTGGCGTCCGTCTCTTTCTCATACTCCTAATTTTTTTTTCCATTCGTCGTTCTATCCGAGGTGGCCATCAACAACGCCATGTTTTGGTATACTCGAGTGATTTCTTATATAGGACAGGTGGCTGGGAACTCTTTCAAGATTGCTAGCACACAAAAGAGAGAGGCATCGTTGCAATGTCAGTTATTAGCAACGTACTACTTTTTTTTTTTCTTATTTCGCAAAAATCATTGCAAATTGCGTGACGAGCACACAGCCACAAGAAGGCGAGGAAGAAGAAAAATAACAAGTAGCAGTACCCGATCTCTACTGCATTGTGTATCTGGAAGAGAGAGAAAAAAGTGTCGAGGAGGGGGGAGGGAGAGTTTGGGTACTCCCTATACCAATAAAAAAAATGAGTACATTTACGGTCTCCCTCGTTACAAGGACATGGGTATTCCCTCGATTATGTTCCATGTATACTAAATAGGAAGGGGCAACGTGGCTAGATCTTTTTAGGGAGAGGGAGAGGGATTATATGAAGAGTTGCTTGTCTATATTCTAAAGAGTCAATAAAAAAAAACATAACAACAACAACAGATGGCTCACTCGCCTCTTGTTCATGGTCGAATGGAATATTGCCACCTATTACGTTATCTTTTGGAAAGAGAGAAAAAGGAGAATGGGAAAAAATGTAATTTAACCAAATGCGGACACATACACACAGAGGCTGTGGCTGGTGAGCAAAATAAACAAAAATGCAACGGGAGCGGGTTGAGCCGATGCGAGTATGACAACTTTTTCTCCTTCCTAAAATAGGACAAGAAAGGTACATAATTCATGACAATGGTCGTGAGCATGGCACATCCCCCCATCCCTTTTCTTTTTCCGTTGTGCAGCGAGAAACACACCCGGCCGCCACCACCGCCACGTTTCTGTCACTCGGCTGGTAATCCAAAAATGGATATACGAGGCAAGTGGCGTTTTTATTTATTTTTATTTTTGTCTAATGGTTCATCACCTCCCCCCCGTTCCCACCAAAAAAAAAAAATAAAACAAAAAAACTTATCCGGCTGTGTGTCAGCCAAAATACAAAAACAACACGCCTTGCGTATTGTCTAACTTGTGCCGAGGTATAGTCATTGTGTACTAGACTAATTATCACCAACGAAAAAAAAAAGAGAAAAAAAGGGGAAGGTGTGTGTGGCTCACACATCATCGTCATCCTCGATCTCAATTACTCCTCCATGTCCGTGTGCTGCTTCATCGTCGCTGATCAGAACCGGTTCTTTTGCTGACTGCGGTAGTAGAGCCTGCTGCTGCTGCTGCTGTTGCTGCTCACCAGACTGACGACTAAAGTTAAAGTCCATCTTGCTGATCTGTTCCTGCGCAGACTCCGTCGTTACACCACCAGGAGCAGCGGCAGCAGTATCACCAAATTTTGGCAGCAGCGACGACGACGCACTCGCTGGTGGCAGCAAGCTAGTGAGTTGAGGCCGATACTCGACACCAAGGGTCTTTTGCATAGTACCCAGATAAAAGGTCTTGACCAATTTCGCACGACTATCCAAAACAGCACGACCGACGTTCAGAATACTCGAGAGGAATGAAACCGGTACCCAGGGATCATCGTTAAACACCCGTTCTTGCTTGCGATTAATCTTGCCACTACCGCCATCCATAGCCTTCATGCGTTTTCTGCTAGGAGGACCCGTGGCATTCGATAGACTGTCGTCGTCACAAGAACCCCCGGCGGCGGCGGATGATGATGATGATGCTACCCATTTGAGTGTATCGTTTATCGGCTCCCCGAATTTGCGCGTCTGGTGGTAGGCGAAAACAGCGTTATTGATCAAATCGTAGGCGCCACCAAAGTTCTGCTTTATGCGATTGATGCCGTACGTGCCCTTTGTAACATCGTTGGTCTGGTCGCAGGGATCCTCGACGGAAAGTAAATAGGGCTGAGCGATGTTGTAGAACCCCTTACGGCGCTTATCCAGGTACTGGCCCTTTTCGAGTACGCTGACACAGACGTTATCGTAGTTGAACCGCTTGCCATAGAGTTCAAAAAACTCAATGACCAGTACGCCCAGGTTTTGGGAAATATCGAGACCGCCAGACAAGATACGCGGATGCAATTGCAACATACTGACAGCCAGTAGTGTAATCGCATAGGAGCCCATACCGCCGGTATAGACCTCATTCATCGAACGCTGAGCCAGAAACTGCTTAATAACCAGGACGATGGCGCGAAGGGAATGCGGGTAGACGCGCTCAGAAAACGACCGTTGGACAGCAGCAGATTTAACACCACTATCGGCGTTAATAGAAATATCCACGGCAATACCAGTAATCATCTCGTGAGTCTTGATAATAGGAACACGAGCATTGGCAATGACCTCGCAGGAACGACAGAATCCAGTGCGCTTCAGTTCTCTGGCCAGGGTATAAAGATACCGACGAACGGCTTCCTTTGTTTGATAGCTAGCTGCAACTTTTGTCGTAGAGCCTTCGCGAAACAGCATAACGGTCATGTCAATGTCGCTCGTGGGTAGGTAGAGGCGGGTTTCAAAGCTGCCAAAGCATTTGGCTACGGGCGTCACGGCGATCATCTTCATGTTATCGAGAATGCGCTGCATCCGCTCGATGACCCAGACTCGCATTTGGTGCTCTTCGGGAGTGGGCGAGATGTAGTCTACGAACTTTGTCACCTCTTCGTTGACCATATCGTTAATGTCTGGGCGCTCGCCGCGGCCAAGTCTACGCATGCCTGTCAGCCACGGGGGTACTGGCATCCCGTTGTAGCATTTCTGGTAGACGCCACCAGTCTGTGGGTTGCTACCACCACCACGGTCATCGTCATTGTTATCATAGTCGTCGTCGTCATCGCCTGCCTTGCGCTTGTGAGAGATATTGTTGCTGTTTTTGTTGCTGGTAGTAGTGGCCTCCCTCTCCCCGCCTTCCTCCTCCTCCTCCTCTGAAGTCTCGGCGAGCTTGATGTAGTCTTCGGTATTCTTTAGCGCGGGCTCAGCAGCCGGCGTCGGCAAGCGGCGAGTGTCAACAGCCATTTTCGAAAGAGATTGAAAAGAAAAAAAAATGAAAACAAGGATTCAATTTTGAGAGAAATGGATAATTTTTTTTACTGAAATGGAGAATGGTGGTGGTGGTGTCAGCTCGCCACGGAAAGGGGAAAAAAAATTACGTGTGGAGCCGATGAGCCGTGACGATCAATGGCAACAGACAGGAGACATTGGTGGTTATCGCTTCTTTTATTTTTTTAACGCATTTTTTTTTGTAAATCTTTGTATTTATTTATTAATATGGCAGCTGCAGCGCTTCAACGTCGTATTCTTAGCAGCGTCGGGTCGAGGATCTTCTGTAGTGGTAGCAGCAGGCGGGCGGCTAGCCATGGCTCGCCACTGACTATGAGCTGGTTGCTGTTGGGGAGCAGAGCAGCGACTAAGCAAATGTCGCAGGTTCCGAATTACGAGGAAAAGTACCGAGCCAAGCTGCAGCAACGAGCGCTAGAACAAAAGAAAGAGAATGGTGGATTGTCAGCAAAGGCTGTGAAGGAGAAGGAGAAGGAATATGATGAGCGCTACAGCTCCAGCAACACGCTTCCGCCGACGGTCAAGACGCTGGACCAGATCATGCGATTGGATCTGCTGGCGGATCGGACAGCGTCGGAGGTGGGCACTCTGTGGACGGCGCACCACGCAGGCAAGGCGGGAGTGGTGGCAGCGGCGATTCCGGCGGACACGTACCGGCGGCTACAGCAGACAGCGCGCGCCAATCCGCTGTTTGTATTGCCTCTGCCTCGCAAGGAGGGTGTGGAGTTTTTCCTGCTGCAGTTTGACTACCACCAGGTGCACTTTACGCCGCTGGCCGAGTACAAGGCGCATGGGGCGCAGGCGCGGGCGGTGCTGACGCTGACGCACTACACGGATCTGATTGGCCGCGGCGTGGTGCTGATGCGCGGGGAGCTGGATGCGGCAGAGAACCGCGCGTTCAGCGTGGAGAACGCGCAGCTGCTGGCGATGCTCACGCAGCTGTTCTATGTGTCGGGAGGCCCCGCGAAGCGCGCGCTGGTGGAGGCGTTCAACCACCGGCCGACAGAGTTTGACTATGCGCGGGTGATTGAGGCGGCGGAGACGATGTGAATTTGAAAGAAATAGAATTTATTTATTTTTTCTTTTTTTTCCCTTTTTGCTTTCTCAAACTATTCATTTATTTTGTTTTATTTTTCCCCTTCTATTCAGTTCAATTTGACAATGTCCTGGGATCAGTACACGCTGTGCTGGGGCAGCAGCGGCCACGCCGAGGGCCTGGGCCCGCCGGTGACGGCGCTGGCGTTCGCGGCGGAGAGCGAGGCGCTGTACGCGGGCGACGCGAGCGGGCGGCTGACGACGTACGCGCTGGGCGGGGCGGGGCTGGCGCTGGCGCAGCTGGCGGCGGCGCAGTGCGCGCACACGCCGGTGCGGCGGCTGGCGGCGCTGGCGGGGGGCAGCGGCGGCGGGCGCGTGTTTGTGCTGACAGACGACAGCGTGCAGGTGCGCACGGCGGGCGGGCGGCGCGAGTTTGCGCGCGCGACGACGCCCAACGATCCGTTCACCGCCGCCGCGCTGAGCCGCACCGGCTCTAGCGACACCGCCTTTGTGTGCACGGCGGCGGGCGCCGGCTCGCTGCTCAGCCTGGCGCGCGGCGGCGGCGGCGACGTCGTGCGCCGAGTCGCCGTCGAGCCGTCCGCCGTCGCCGCCGACCTCGCCGCCGACGCGCTGCTGCTCGCCACGGCGGCCGGCAGCCTGGCGCTGCGCGACCCGCGCGCCGCCGGCTTTGGCGTGGTGGCCAGCGCCGCCCGCGCATTCGCCGCCGGCCACGTGACCGACATGGTGCGCGCCGACACCCGCGTGTTTGCGTGCGGCGGCAGCGGCTCGCCGGATGGCGGCGGCGGCGGCTCGGTCGTGCGGCTGTTCGACCTGCGCCGGCTGCGCGAGCCGGTCGCCGATCTGGCGCGCGAGGCGGGCCACCACGAGCCGGTGCGCCTGTTCGCCGACGACCGGCTGCTGTGGATCGGCCACGAGTCGGGGCTGCTGACGACGCGCCTGCTGGCCGATGGCGGCTGCAGCGCCGCCGAGCCGTACGCCGAGCCGGCGCTCGGCAGCTACGCGCGCCTGGCGGCGTTCGGCGTGGCGCCGTCGGGCGGCGTGGCGGCGGTGGCGGACACGGCGGGCATGGTGCACGTGTGGAGCAGCGACGACTCGGCCGAGCCGCGCATGTCGGCGACGGGCGCGGCGAGCGAATTGCGCGGATTAACGGTGATCATCGACGACTCTGGGCCGGCGATCGACGACGAGGCGGCGCGGTTCGCCGATCTGCGGCGGCCGCTGGACGCGCAGCCGCTGCTGTCGTGCGCCGACGCCGAGCGGCTGAGCGACGTCGGGCGGCCGGCGGCGCACGTGGACGCGCGCGTGCTGGGCAGCCTGCGGCAGCTGGGCGGCGTCGGGTACGCGCCCAACCCGCGCACGCAGCGCCGCAACCAGCAGCCGTTCGCCGGCGCGGCGTGGCGCCAGTCGTGGCGCGCGACGGCGGCGGCGGCGGCCGACGACTCTGGCGCGCTGACGCGCGGGCGGCCCAAGTTTCTGTCGCAGCAGCAGAAGCGGGCAGGGAGAGAAGGGGGAGAAAGAGAAGGAGGAGGGGGAGAAGCGGCGGTGGATATCCCACAACAGAGTTCTATTTCTGCCTCGTCGGCGCCAACGCCCCTGCGCCGCATGCGCATCGAGTACTCGCGGTTCGGCGTGGAGGACTTTGACTTTTCGCTGTACAACGCCACGCGGTGGAGCGGGCTGGAGGGCGACGTGGCCAACGCGCACGCCAACGCGCTGCTGCAGCTGCTGTTCTTTGCCGACCGCTTCCGCGCCGCCGCCGTGGCGCACAGCAGCCTCGCGAACGCGTGCGCCGACGCGGCGTGCCTCAGCTGCCACCTGGGGCTGCTCTTCCGCATGCTGGCCGACGCCGGCGGCGCCAGCTGCCACGCCGCGTTGCTGCTGCGCGAGCTGGCCGCGCGCCCCGACGCCGCCGCGCTGGCGCTGCTGGAGGACGCCGACGGAAACGCCGCAGCCACGCCGTGCGCCGTGCTGGCGCAGCGCCTGCTGCGCTTTTTGCTTGAGCAGGCCTCCTCGGAGATCCGGTCCAGTGCTCCCTCGCCGATTGGCTTTACCCAGCGCACGCGCTCTGCCTGCCCGGCCTGTGGCGCTGCCGCCGAGCGCACCGCCCACGTGTTTGCCGCCGACCTCGAGCCGCCGCAGGGCGCCGCGCAGCTGGCCGCGCTGCTTGCGGGGGGTGCCGCGTCGCTGCGCCGCGCCGACGCTTCCTCCTCGCCCATAAACAGCAGCAGGCCCTCCCAGCAGCAGCAGTCATCGTCCCGGCAGCAGCAGCAGCAGGCTGACTTTTTGGCGCTGGTGGCGCGCGCCCTGGCGCGGTCCGACACTACGCGCGCGTGGTGCGCGGGGTGCCGCAGCTTCCAACTGCTGCGCACCGACAAGCGCATGACGCAGCCGCCGGCTGGCTTCCTGGCGCTGAACTTTCCGGTGGTGCTGGACGCTGCCTGGCAGCTCAGCCTGCCCACCGAGTTTGACTTGTGCGTCTCCACCTCCTCCTCCTCCTCCCCCGACTCTGCTGCTGCTCCTGCTTCTGGTGACTGCTGCCCTCCTGTGCGCGTGCTGCCGACAAGTGGTGGCGCCGAGTCCGAGTCCACCAGCGATGGCCAGTCTGTTTGCCACATGCGGCTGGTGGCTGTGGTGTCGAGCATCCGCGATACGCCAAAGGGCGCCGAGCATTTGGTCGTCCATGTGCGTGAGCCCCACCAGCCATCCACAGACGATGGCAGTGGCAGTGGCAGTGACGGCGGGGGCTGGCTGCTGCTCAACGACTTTTTGGTCCAGCCAGCCGCAGAGGCTTCCGTGGTGTCATTGGGCGACTGGTGGCGTACTCCGTCCATTGCGCTGTACTCTACGTCATCGTCCTCATTGCCACCTTCCCCAGTCTCGATATCAACCGCGTCTACTCACATACTGACTGCTCCTGCTTCTGTCTTGGACGCCGCATCGCATACAAGCCACCACCAGTCCATGTACCAGAGCCACCACCATCAGAAACGTCGGGCTGCAGAAACAGCAGCAAAAATGCAGCACGAGCAGTCAATTCCCCGGCCACGAGTGGCTGTTTCTGCTCCTAGGCGCAATGCTGCCGTTCCGTTGACGCAGGCCGAGGCCGCGTTGTTGCTTACAGATCGGTCGTTCCGATGTGCGCTGGATGCCGAGTTTGTGGTTTTGGAAGCCGCCAAAATGGAAGTATTTAGCGATGGTACGCGCGAGCTGCACCGCCCGCCAGTCCACGCACTGGCGCGTCTCAGTGTTGTCCGAGCTAATGGCGGTCTACTGCATGGAGTGCCGTTTATCGATGACTATGTGGCAGCCACGCGGCCTATAGAGGATCTGGCAACGCAGTACTCTGGCATTCATGCCGGGGATCTGACCGTGGGCGTATCGCCGCATAAATTGTCGACGATGAAGGAGGTTTATCAGAAACTGCGGCTGTTGGTTGACGCGAAGGCTATTATTATTGGACATGGATTGAAGCATGATTTTCGCGTTTGTAATATTGTTGTGCCGCCTGCGCAGCTCCGGGATACCATGGTTTTGTTCCAATCGCCCGACCATATTCGACCCATTTCGTTGCGCTTTTTGTACTGGTATTTTGAGCGTAAGGTCATTCAGTCCGGTGAGCATTCTAGTGTAGAGGACGCTCAGGCTACCCTCAAGGTATATGAACACTATGTGGAGTGCGTTAACAAGGATCCTGAGAACGGATTGGAGGATACTTTGGATGATATTTACGCTACTGGTGCTCTACTTGGTTGGAAAGTTCCTGAAACTACCACCACTGCTGCGTGAAATTTAAATAAATAAATGAAAAAAAGTTTATTATTATTGTTGTTGGTTGAGAAATTTGCAAACATATGGATGGCTGGCTACTTCGATGTATGTGTAGAATGCTTGGCAACAGCCTTCACAAGTCCACCCGCTTTTCGGTGGTTGCACTTGGTTTGGAATCGCCATTTTAACTTCTTGGCCCTCGATAAATTGGTAGTCGCCCTGGCTACTAGACGACGACAACGACAACGACGACAATGATAGTTCCTGTTGATTTGACATGAAAATAATAAATAATAAATAGTATTTTTTAACTGTAGAAAGAAAAAAATAAAAAACAGACTATTCCCCTGGGTTTCTTTTACGATGCTATTTATACTATTTTTCCTTGCAATAAATCAGCCCACTACGAAAAAAAAGGACATTCATATATTTCTTTCTCTTTTTTTTTTTTTTTCTTTGAACCAAACAGCTCACTCTTGTGCATTCTTTAGTGGGAGACAAAAAGAGAGGAGGAAGGATAAAAAAAGGAGTGAATGATCGGCCGATTCTTTGTCCTTTTTGGAAATAAAGAAAAGAGATTAGGGTCTTTTCTAATATCCGCCTCCCCCATTTTTAAGGGATCATGTCCGATTCATCTCACATCCAGAAGAAAAATAAAAAAGAGACTCATTATCTATTTATACACGTGTACATCCTGCATTTGCAACATGTCGGCCGACAAGTAAGAAAAAAAGGAGGATAAATTAAATCAAAGGACATGTAAATTAAATGCCTGTAGCTAATTTGTGAAATGAAAAGAAATTAAATGATTCGTTTTTTTTTTATTTTTTTATTTTTTGAAAGATGGGAGGGGAGATAGATGAATTCCCGGCTTTTTCTGGAATGGCTCTGGCTTTGTTCATGCTTCACGAATCCCTACTCTATTCCCCCCCCTTTTTCTTCTTGTTGAACAATGGGCAAAACTTGTCAAAAAAATCTTCATCATCGTGCTGAAAAAAGAAGCAAGAAAAAAAAAAAGAGAGCTCGCTATGCACTTACATTGCATAAATTAAAAACAATATTTGTTTACTCAAGTGAATAGTAGTGGCCTTGGTTGCCGTTCTCTCTAAAGATGAAAAAAAAGCAATGCGGACAATAAGACCACCTGAGTATCTCGATGCACCTTGTTTCATTATCCATGTCGTCATGCCTTTTTTTTTCTTTTCGCCGCAGCCATCGCCCCCCGCTCCGCCCTCCGCCCCGCCTCCTTTTTTTCTCTCTTTGTCTTGTTCCGACTACTAGTCCCTTATTTACCCAATAGTGGGCGCAGAATTGCTGTCGTGTAATACAATGACCGCCTTTATTTACCTTTTCCTCACCTCCGGCTCTCTCTCTCTCTCTCTAAATTGTGCTTTGGCAACGAAGGGATGAGGGGAGGGGTGAGATAATGGACTTCAACACAAGACCCATGCACATACGGGTCACCTGTACCAAGTGTTTTCCGCCTCTCGCTTATCCTTCTCACATTGCACTACGATTATCCCGTTTTTGCTTTCCACGCTTGTCACAACTGCAACAACCGCACTGGCACGAGAGGTGAAAATTGATATACAAAAAGATGTGTTTGTATAATAGAAACAAAAAAAGGATTCAGGATATCAATTTTCTTAATAAAAACACGTTGGAATGGGTAATCGTAAACATGCGGTTTAGCCTAAATGCGCCGCTGCTCCTTTGGTAAAAGAAAAATAAATAGATAGGTACCCAGTTATTCACTCTCTTTCATACTCACACTCTCTTGTTTATTGTGCTGGCTATGCATCATCTGCATCCACGCCTAAATTTTTTTCCTCCCTCCTTTTTTTGCCTGTTGCATATGCCTCAATTGTCTTGAACAACAATACAAAACAATTTTTTTGTCCTTACCCGGTGCCATGAACTTCTCAACATGCACCCTTCCTGCGCACGGATAGACAACACACTCCCCCCTCTACCTGTTACGCAACCAACTTCATACTTCTCAAACCCTCGAAAAAGAGAGTATTTTGTGGATACGCCTCTGCTTTTCACACATAAAAAGCGGCGCGGGTGTTTTGATCTCCTTCTCTCCTTCTCTCTTTACTCCTTTTCTCCCCTATCTTTCTTTTACCTTTTTTATTTGCGTATACAGTCAAGCAATCAAGCCCACGCTTACAATATGCCAGGCCCAAACGACAGAGACTATCCTACTACCGACCCACGCAGCGGGATGACGCCCGAAGAAGCCAGCTACTTTGGCCTTCCATCGGTTCGCCTTTATGTATAACTCCTATGTATCATTCTTAGCTAGCACCTTTTTTCCATGTATATTTATTGAATACTTCTTTCACCACTCCTTCCCCTCATTTAACACATGCACTATGTTGAAAGTAAGATAAAACCGTTGCCATTTACGCTAAAGAAAAGGAGATGGCATCTATTGGGTTTAAAAAGCAAATTGGAGTACTAGAAAAATATGTGCAAAGTATGTAAAAATATGTCACCTATGCCCTGACTATGTACTCGCGAGATTCTTCTGAAGACACGCCACCGCATATATCGCGCGTGTCAATGTCGCGCGCTGAGCGCATAAACTCGGCGTTTTGGTTCATTGGATAATAATGTTGTCGGAGTTCGGATATCGTTGCAGAAAAAAAAGAGATGGAAAGGAAATCCGACGGATCGCGTTCGTTGGTAGTGAACGACCTCACAAGAGACATATCGACTAAAGTTCCTTTTATAATAGAAAAATTTTACCAGGGCAACAAACATTGCTTTCCGTTTATTTGGCGTTGATGCTTGTTATTGTATGTATTGATTATTTTCCTAAGCGACTCCACACAAGCAATACACAGTGTAAGGACGGGCCTCTGTCAATTGAACTATACACACACCAGTGC
The DNA here is from genome assembly GCA_027478835.1 of Coemansia sp. RSA 25. Lineage (NCBI taxonomy): Eukaryota > Fungi > Kickxellomycota > Kickxellomycetes > Kickxellales > Kickxellaceae > Coemansia > Coemansia sp. RSA 25. Next base: position 27,092 of record JANJYR010000002.1, read on the forward strand.
CAGTGTTTCATGTGGTACGTGCTCGACTGTGGGCCTGCGAACAATGGGGGGGGGGAGCTGGAAATCCGAAGAGGCCGTGCGACTTCTTATTCCCCAAATTACGCTCACAAAAAAAAAAAGTTGTCAGCGACACGAAAACATGACCTTAATTAAAAACACACACATACACACAAAAAACGCCGAGTGATACACATAAGGTGTCAAACGTTGCATTTCTCCCGCTATTGCCACCAGTGATTTACTCAAGAAAAGTGAGTTTGGCTGCGAAGATAAAATAAGATAAGAAAAGAAAACTAGGCTTGGTTCCTCAGAGGCATAATAATCAGGTGTCAACTGGCCATCATCTGCTTGTGTTATTGCAGAAGAAGAAAAAAAAAGACTAAACCCGTTGTTGGACACTTCTGCATAGGGACAACTGACCTGGCGAGCATAGACAATACAAGCACAAAGCAAATTTAAGCATTTGGTTGCAGCCGCGCATTATCTTGTATATATTTAGGATTATTGTTATTGGCATAATAAGCACAGAGAAAGAAAAGAAACTTTGCCTCAATATAATTGTGCGATTGCTCACCTCTGGCGCAAAATAAGCAGCAATAGTGCGGCCGCCCCCTTTCTACCTTATTACAGATCAAATTGTAATTGACAGCAATGGCGATCAGACGTGCGTTGTTTCATGCACGCTTCTGCTTTGCAGCCCTGCAAAAGACGGCAAGCCTATTGTTTTTTTCTTGTCTTTTATTTTCTTCAAAGGAATCTCAAAGCTCGCTTTTCCCATGCTGCCGACTTGCTTTGAAGAAAGGATCCAATACTCTTTTGTGACTTTGCTCAAACCTGCTTCTTCGCGATGCAAGCCCAACAAGTCTTGCTGCTTGAACTGTCCAGCTAGACGTATTTTTCTCTTCTCTTCTCTTTTTCCATCAATTTTTTCTCGTTCTTGTAGGCTCACTCATCTCTGTCACTCAAGTAGGATAATGTCTACCATGTTAGAGTAAGTACACCTGCCACATTCAGTTTTTCAAAACATGCCAACAACCACAGCGACTTACTTAATAGCCACCCTTCCTTTTGGTGTATGTCTGTAGCAACGCAAGAACGGCCATTGACGTGGCCACAGCGCTTGCCAGCTGTATTTGCATGAAGAATACAAGCGCATCTCGCTCTCGCGCTCGAATTGACAGCCTTGTAAGTACCTGCTACTTGCACTCGCAAAACAAGTCAAAACCTTGCTAACGCTAAAGCAGCTTGTCTGATGTTACGTGCTCTAAACTTTTCTCTAGGTAAGCGCAGGCATGGCTCTTGCCATCTACCTCGCATCGCGACAGCTTGGCTCTGCTGCATCAAGCAATGTTTTTACCTTTGTGTCTATTGTTACGCTGGCAGTTGCCTCGGTTGTTGGCGGCGCCAACAGCAACATTATTGCATTGGCTCACTTAGCTCAATGCGCCAAGACTGCCCTGCTGGCTCCCGAGTCGGGCTCTTTGCTAGCAACCATGCTCAGCATTCTCATCCATGCTGCCGTTGCGTTTAGGGTCTCCACCCCTCTTGCCAAGCAGACTGTTATTGAATACGTGTATGGAAGTTTCCAAGTAGACACCTTCAGATTTATTAAGGAGGTTGAGGACGGTACGCCAAACAATAGCGACAGTGCGTTTGCCTCCTCGTCTGGAAAGTTTAGCAACGACAGCCAGAACTTTTATATCGATACAACTCAGCGGCTATTTTTAGTCCGTGCCGTCTTGCGTGCCTTTACTCGCGAGATCACGATTATCCTACTAGGCGTTGTTGCGTGTAATTATCTCTTGCACTACCGACAGCTGTTGTTTGCTCGGATCCTTGGAACACTTGTTGCCGACTACAATGGCACAAGCACACAGACAGTCAAGCTAATCGGATTGTGGTCTGCATTGGCATTGGCAAAGCATGCAAAAAGTTACATCATTTTCTCTAAAAGGAACCTGTTGCTCGAGAAAATACGCTGCATTGTTGTGCAAAAGATGCTAGATATGTATTTGGCCAAAGGCAGCAATGGCCTTGACTCTCAGGCAATTGTGCGTGCAAGCTCCAGATCTAAGACAATGATAAGGGGCTTTTTTGGACTATTTAGCATTGCTGCTAGTTCTCTCTCTGAGATCTTTAGCATCTACATTGTCATTAACAAGCTGGGATGGGGGTCGATTTTGCCCATCGTTGTCGCCGTTATATATGCTGCTCTGGAAGCCAAGCTGGATACGTATGTAATGAAGCTGCAAAATGCCGCCAAGACTGCGTTTCCTCCAAAGTTCCAGCAAGTTTACACAAATATTTGCGAGCACATGAAAACCATCAAGCTCTATGCCTGGGAGTCGGTATTTTTGCATGACAAGGGCTTTAGCAATGATAACTACGTCACGCCGCCACTTGTTTGGCTAGCGCAATTTGCCATGTTGGCGATCAACTCTTCCTTGTCCGAAATAGCTGCATCGATGGCTATTATCTCCCAGCTCCGTCCTGACAGCTCGCTGTCATATGTCGATGTGACAATCATTCTGTCATCCATGAGCTCGTTGGTTTCGTTCACCAGATCATTGGGATCCATTTCCATGGAACTGAATTTCATTGCCGAGACGGAGGCAGTCTTTAAGCAAATCGTGGATTACCAGCAGGCAGACTACATCATTCGCAAAACGCCTACCAAGGATATTGCAGTCAAAATGAGCGACTGCGAGTTTAGTTGGGGCAAGGAAAAGTTTTCTCTTCGTTCAACTGCTCTTGAAATCAAGCAAGGCGAGTTTGTTGCAATCGTAGGTAAAGTGGGGTGTGGAAAGTCCTCAATTGCTTCAGCACTTTGTGGCGAGATGCCTCTGATTAAGGGCGAGGCATGCATCTTTGGAAGCATTGGCTATGTCAGCCAGAAGCCATGGATTATGAATGCCACGTTCCGCGAGAACGTGCTTCTTGGCAGCGAGTACGAAGAGGTGCGGTACAACCAGATTATCGAAGCGTGCGCATTGACTGAGGATCTCCAGCAACTGCCAGCAGGCGACATGTCAGAGATCGGGCATGCGGGAGTCAACCTCTCGGGTGGTCAAAAAACGAGGCTAGCATTGGCAAGGTAAGAAGCATCAAGGGGTCTAGAAAAAGAAAAAAATTAAAATCCTGGCAAGCAACTAAGCTGCATGCAGTCAACCTAAATATGAATTCTAATGTGTAGGGCGTTGTACACGCAAGCGGATGTTTTCATTTTTGACGACTTGCTTTCGGCAGTTGATGCACACGTCGAGAGGCACTTGGTCCAGCATGTACTAGTTGGTGGCGGGCTCCTAGCTGGCAAGACCAAGATTTTGGTCACGCACGCCGACCACGTTGTTCCCTTGTGTGACAAGGTTATCACAATTGACCATGGAGACATTCATGTTACTGTGCAAGACAGAATAAGCTATAGGGACGCGCCTTTAAAGGAGTCCTCGTCTTTTATCGCAGTGAAGGATATTGATGCTAATCCAACTCAACATAGTGCCTGCAATGCCAAGGCGGGCGAGTTTACAGCTGCTCCAGAGCTAATGGTGCCAGCGTTTAGCAAGCACACTCTGTGGAAGTATGTTGCCCTTAGTGGCTATTTCACCGTTGCTACATCGATTGTCTTCCAGCTCCTGTTCTCGTATGGCCTCTATTATGTTGAATGTCTGCGCATGGACTTAGTGACTACCTCTGGCACCGAGCTAATGACATCGACACTGAAAAGGTATCTAATCATCAATGCTGCTGTTACCGTTATGAGATGCCAGCTCAGCACAATCTCCGATCTCATTTACAGCAGTTTGTGGTCTGACCGAGTGGACAAAAAGATGAGCAAACTCATAGTAGAGGCTTTATTGTTCGCCCCATTGCCAGTATTTGAGCGCATGTCAAAGGACACGCTGGGAAAGCTAATTTACGAGGATGTTTTGCTAGCTTCGCACCTCTTGCCACGCATAATTTGCAATCGGGTATTTGAGATGTTCAATGCAGTCAGCTCGCTATTGTTGCTTATCCGCACTTCTCCATTTGTACTGATATCGCTAATTCCATTGATCTTAGTCTTGCGGCTTGTCAACAAGAGACGCGAGAGGGCACAGGAAATAATTATTAGTGCTAGAAGAGGCAGCGGTTCGCGCATGAGAAATAGCATATTGCAAGAGTTGCTGGCTGGAAAGGATGTCATGAGGGCTCACGACAAAGTGGATTATTACATTGGAAAATTGGCTGAAACGAGCGCTGAAGCTGCAGTTTTAGAAAATAAGTCCATGAAGATTGCAGGTCTAAAGGCGAGAGTACAAGAGATCCTTGTAGAGATCCTTAATGTGGGTATTCTAGCGTACTGCAAGTTGAGGAGCTTGCGTAGCCCACAGTCATTTAGCCCTGGCAGCGTGGACATGATAATGAGATTCAGCGGATCGACGCTTGGCAAGCTGTCCTCGATATCATTTGAAGACATTTCCATTACGCAATCCCTTCCCGGGCTCTCGCGCTTCTTTGTATACACGGAGCAGCTTGAGCGGGAGGCGCCGCAGACTATTAAGCAGACCCAGCCACCAGCAAGTTGGCCAGCGCAGGGAGAAATCGAGTTCAAGGACTACAGCATGCGCTACAGGTCGGAGCTGGGCACAGTGCTCAACCAGCTGTCGTTTACCATCAACGGCAAGGAGAAGGTGGGCATTGTTGGCCGCACTGGCGCTGGAAAGAGCTCGCTGACTCATGCTCTTCTTCGCCTGGTAGAGCCAGCCGAGGGCAGCGTGCTGATCGACGGAATTGACACCAGCACAATCGGGCTGCAAGCTTTGAGGTCTAATATCAGCGTAGTTCCGCAGGACCCAGTTTTGTTTGAGGGCACCATCCGCGACAACCTTGATCCCAAGCGTGAGTATACTGATGCTCAGGTGTGGGAGGCAATTGAGAAGGCTAAGATAGGCCATCTTTTCACGACTGCAACGGGATCATTTGACCCAGCCGCCAAGCCAAATGGCTCATACCCAGTTCACGATGCCCTTGGCGGCTGGATTTCTGGTGTTGGGCTAGCCAAATGGGTCGCACCTAATGGCATGAACTTTAGCGTCGGCGAAAGGCAGCTCGTCAGTTTGTGTCGTGCGTTGCTGTGGCAGAGGTCTATTCTCATTATGGACGAAGCTACGGCCAACATTGACTCTGCGACTGACGAAGTCATGCAAGCTGTGATCCGCAAGGAGTTCAGGGACAAGACGGTGCTGACCATTGCGCACAGGCTCAACACTGTCATGAACTGTGACCGGATTCTAGTGCTGGATGCAGGAAAGGTCCTGGAATTTGACTCGCCCAACCAGCTGCTCTCTCGCGACAGCCACTTTTCAAAGCTGGTGGAGAGCATGCGGTTTAATGAGCAAACCAAGGAGTAGGAGCCCTTTTTCCGTGTAGAATGGATATAATAAATACAATGATTTTTAGTTTAAAATAAAGTCGACAGAGTGGGCAGTTGGTGTGGTTGGTGTAGTTGGTGACTCCAGACCCAACGAGTTGCAAGCGGGCAAGATGGCGTTGACATCGCTATCAATGTCCTCTTGGATGCGAGCCGTGTAAAAGGCATCCAAGTCTAGCTTGGCCTCTTCAAAGGTGTGATAAAAGTGCATATGCCTTCGCACCCACTTTGACAGGCGCTCGACATTCCATGGCTGGGCAAAGCGCGACTCTAACATGAATATGACGCCCCAGTCCATTTTGTGGCGCAAGCAGCGACCAAGCGCCTGGTTGATAGCTCGGAAGGCCTGAATGTCGTACCACTTTGAGCCGGTAAGCAGCAGGCCTTGGTCAGGAGGAGTGTGCTTGGGATTCGAACGCGCGTCGTTGTACTCGCGCTTCAAAATGACCTTGACGTCCTTGAATGCCGGGTAGGGAATGCCAATGTTGACGACAGTGCGGCAAAAGTAGTCCGAGAAATCGATTCCCTCGGACACCTTGCCGCGGTACACGGCAAACATGATGGCGCCTCGATGAGCTGGCTGGCGACCGGACGGGCGGTTCTTGGCAAGACAGTTGCGGTAATTGGACAATAATCGGTCAAAGTCCTCCTTTGATCCGCCCTGCGGCTCCACAAAGACGCGCTTGTGGACCTCGATCTCGCTCAAGCACTCCGTGGCTCTCCAGCGAGCCAGTAGCTTGGCCAGTAGGGAATAGGACGGGACAAATACCAGCATGCCGTCGGGGCTGCGCGCAGCAATGGAAGCGATGGCGCTGCCGACGTCGTCTTGAAAGGAAAAAAGGTCGACGTTCTTGTACTTTGCGTCAAGCAATGCGCCCGATGGCCCGCACTCGACGGTCACAGCGCGGAATCGCTGAGGATCGATGACGTGGCTAGCCTCGAGGGTGCTCGAGAACTGCACTTGCAACTCTGACGCGTAGCTGTCAAGCGGCGAGAGCGTGCCGCTGGTCAAAATAACCGAGCGGGACTTTGCGGCGATTTCAGAGAACACCACGCCTGGATTGAGCGCCCAAAAGGCCAGCGCGTTGATGCAATTGGGGGGAGGAGGCGAGTCAGACAACGGCGAGGTCTTGAGCTTCTTGCGCGGTGCGTGTTTTGGCCCTGCAGTAGCGACCGACTCTGCTGCTAGAGTTTGAGAATTTGACTTGCGAATACAAGCCACTCGGTAGTCCTGGCGGAATGGACTATCGGGAGCTAAATGGCCAAGTACGCGCAGCAGTTGCTCCAACAGCCGCATGGACCCAGTCGACAGGTGTCTAGAGTCCTCCTCCACAATGTCATCCATTTCAGGCGGATAGCTGTCGTAGTCCTCGTCGTCCCAGGGTTTCCTTTTCTCCCTATTCTGACGAATGATCTTGATGTGGGCTTCGATTGTGGATACAACCATCGCGAGCTTTGCCACCAAATCTGGAGACAACGTGATCCGCTCCAGCAGGGCGTCGAGTGACTCGCCAGAGTTCGGCCAAACCGCGGTCTGTGAGTCAAATTCGAGGTACTCGTAAGGGTGGCTCGAGCCCTGGAGCCAGTTGATTAGGGTGGTAGCCAAGGTTTCGACAGTGTTGTGCTGAGCAATCAGCGTGCCCCGTTGAGACAACTTGCGACACTCCATAGCTATGACATGAAGGTGCTCATCGGTGATCTCCCATGACCCGGAATCGCGAGCGGCGTTCTCGACGTTATGTGCCTCATCGAGGATAACGATATTGCCTTTGAGGTCTATGCCCACCGAGCTCCGCACGCCAGGATCGAGGATATATTGGTAGGGGCAGAAGATCAGGTCGGCCTCTGTCGAGAGTTCGCGCGCGGCAAAGTAGGGACAAGCAGAGGTCTGCTTTCCCAGCTTTCCAATATCCTCCAAGTCCCAGATCTCCAGCTCGCCCATGGGCTGAAGCTTTTCGTGCATCATTAACTTTCGATAGGCCCGGTGAGGCCCGCACCAATTGTCGTCGACCAACTGGCGGCACTTATCGTCGATGGACTGAGCTTTCCTTGCCCGCTTGTTAATGCATGTTTGCGCACGGCTGCCCAGCACGGCGCTGCGCAGGCGGTAGGGCGTCTTTCGGCGCAATTCGTCGACCAGCTGGGATACTTGTTTGTGCGTACGTGTGCCAAAGTAGATCTTTGGCATGCCATTGACCGGGGCAGATGTTTGGATGTAGTCGCGTATCTCGTCTATGTCAGCGGAGTCGAGCCCCGCTGGAGGAGCCTCTTCGGATTGATCCAAGATGAACTGGGCAGTTTCGGGCAGCAAGGAAAGAGCCAACTTCAAGAGGTCTTCGTGCGAAGCGACGAGTGCAGAAGGAGGAGCAGTATATGTACTGGGAGTCGGCAAAGCGTTAGCCGGGTCGTCGTCGGAGTCGCTTTCTGTTGGTTCGATCCAGAGTAATGGCTTCGCGTCGGGAATGATCTGGTACAGGTCGTCAGCAAATAAATCGCTGGAACTGTAGCCCGGATCATCATCATACTTCAAGGAAATCGAGTCGACGGGCTTAGCATGCTCCACAGTCGGTACGGCAGTCTGGTCAGTACCGCTGTTGCCGTATTTGACATCATACAACATTTTGGCGAACCCCATAGAGTTGTGCTCCGAGTATCGGCGGATAGCCTGCTGCACGTTAGCTTTTGTCTGTCGACATTTGGCCTCGAACGATCGTCGCCATGCCAGCACGGCGCACAGCAGCGCCAGAGACTTTCCCGATCCGGTTGGGCTCTCAATCATGGTGTTTTGCGCGCCATTCAAGGCCCGGATCATATGGCTCATCATCCCCAGCTGCGATGGGTAGGGTTGAAAGGGAAAGTGCACTGGTATTCCGCTGATATAGTATGTTTTGTGGCCAAAGTCCTCGACTACTCGAATGCGCTCGTCAGCGGGGGGAATTGCTGGCTTGACCTCCTGTTTGACCTTCTGCTTGACTTCCTGCTCAGGGTCCGGCGGTTTGACCTCCTGCTCAGGGTCCGGCGGCTTGATCTCCGTCTTTGCGTCGAGCGGTAACGAGGGCTTGGTGTCAATGTATGCATACTGAGTGATGCTGACACTGACCTCTGCCGCCGCTGCATCCGGCAAATGAGACAACATTGATAAAAAAAACTCGTTAAATTCTTCGTTTCAAAGGCTGAGGCAAAACGTTGGCTGCAATCGTCATTTGAAGAAGGGTAGATTAACCGATTACGCGATCAGATCGTGACTCGCATTCACAAGTGGCGTGCAATGATAGAAAAAATGTGTCAAACGCGTTTTTCTTTAGTGTTTACTCCTTTGTTTTCTTTTTCTTTTTTTTTTCTTTTCTTTTTCATTGACAGTTGGTGATGCAAACACAAACGGCAGTGGCGTACCGGCAGCCACGACTTGCGTCAATTAACGATGCGCTACCCAAACA